>WBOK01000285.1:0-86504 GCA_009289805.1 Alternaria gansuensis | reverse complement strand
CTCTACAGCCTCATTTTTCTAAAATCTCAGTTTGGTGGGGTGGCTCAAAACATGAACTGGCTCAAAACGCGCACGGACACGGTAATGATGATAAGGATGATGATAAGAGCTTGGGCGACGACGACGTGCTGCTTCTTGGGCGCAGTCCGGGCGCAGGTGGCGCGCATGACGGTGGTGCTAAAAGTGGTGGTAATAATATAGGTGGTAATAATGAGGTTCGTGCTGGTGGTGAGGAGATTTTTAATAATAAGTAGGGGTAGGCGATGCTGGAGTCTAGGTATCCTATAATTTGTTATAGCCTTTCTATCGCAGCTAATACTCTAGCTAGCTATTCTTAACCTGTTTCCTTAATATCTTTTTAACCTCCTAGATCTCTTTACCCTTAGGGCTAATTTCTAGTGCCTAAGTATTGTCTTCTTAACTACTGCGTGATTCCTATTGTTCTAGTAAGGAGACGTGGAAGACATTGTAAATGCAATAGTAAGGTAGTAGTTGTAGTTAGTAAGCCTACGTTCCTACTGCTCCTTGCACTTAGAATAGTCTTATAAACTTGCTAGAAAGCTTCTTATTAAGTTAGTAGGCTAGGTTAATGTTCTTTGTACTAAGGCAAACTAAGTCTTTTTGGCAGAAGATCTTTAGTTTGTGTTTTTTGTTATAGTATTAGCGTTAATATTCTTGTGCTGCTAAGAGGTGTTCTCTTGCTGTCGCACGTGCGCTGTGCATGCGCTGCACTCTATTTACAGCGTCTGGTACCTCCCCTTCTGGCCTGCTGTCCTTAGGAGGCAACGTAAGCAATAGATGCTTGCTATATACTGCGTAAAAAGGTGTTGTCTTTGTTAATTTGTGGATGGAGTTGTTGTATGTGAATTGTGCAGTTGGCAGAAGTAACACCTAATTGTCCTATTTCTTTAAAGCAAATGTCCTTAGGTATTACTTTATTGTCTAGTTCTAGCGTTTAGTTTGCCCGTCTGTCTGCAGGTAGAAGGCTGTGCTTAGCCTGCGCTTTACCTGTAATTAGTAGCATATTTCCGTCTAAAACGCTAAGGTAAAGATTAAACCGCAATTAGATACAATGCCCTTTTAGATTCTGTATTTTAAAATAATATGTTTAAAATAGGATTCTGCAAACTGTTTTACATTCTACGTTTTTAATGCAGGTATGTAGATTGCTATCTTTAAAAAGCGGTTGACAATTACAAAGATTACATTAAACACGCAACCTAAACTGTTATTCTTTGCTAGTAGCAGCCTACTTCCTTAAATATCTTATTAGGAACTAGTAATAGTAATAACTAACTATATTTGCTGTGTCTTAGAGCCTTGCTCCTTTAGCATACTGCACAGGTCTTTACGTAATTCTAAATATTATGGCCTAGCTCTAGCTAGTAATATAGCCTGCTGATGAGCTTATAAGTCCTACGTGCGCTAAAATAACCCGCTATGCGCGTGTTATAATTCTGTAATAGAATCTCTTGCCTAATGGCTTGTTTTAGTAGAATATAAATTCTGCCTTTATATCTTAGAACTTCTTTGTTGTTAACGCGCTACACTTACGCGCTGCTGCTGTTTTAAGTGCGTGTTGCTTGCATAGAGTCTGTAACCTGCTGCAGGGCAAAGGCGTCCCTTTGTTGCAACTAGCGCAGTTTATCTATTAGAGCTTCCGACTCTACTGTCGCAGGTTCGCTACTAACTAATACTCTAGCTAGAGAGCGTGGTACGCATAGTGTGCACCCTATAGCACTAGCAGTTTGGATACCCTCTGTTTTGCAAATGTTGGCTACATGCGTCTCACATGCGCCTTCCTAGCTGTGCCAAGTCGTAGAACCTTCTGTTCCACTATGCTCTACCCTTGCTAGAAGTTTGTTTTGCAGTATAGGCAACAATTAAGTTAACGATAGGTTCTTCTGTTTGTAATCTGCTCTTCTTAATAGTCCGTCCGCAGGGTTTGTACGCCCTAGGCGGTATTTAACTTCGAAATTAAAAGCCCCTAAATACAGAGCCTAGCGTGCTTAACGCTGGTTTAGCTTCTGTACAGCGCGTAAAGAGCGCAGGTTGTTATGATTAGTTAACACTTAAATAGTGTGTTAAGCGCCTTCTAGGTAGTGCCGCTATTTCTTAAAGCTCTGTATAATAGCCAAAAGTTTAAGGTTGTATACTTTATAGTTTAGCTTAGCGTTTTGCAGTTTTCGTAAGTGAAACGTAACAGGATACTACTTTTCGTCCTTAAATAATTAAGATAATATGCCTAATATAGCAAAAGTTAAAGCATTTGTCTTAACACAAATTATACGTGTATCTTTAAAGTAACGCAGGATAGGCGTATATGTAAAGTGTTGCTTTAGCCTTGTAAAGGCAGCATGTGTATCCTCGTTCTAGTAGAACGCTTGTTTCTCTTTTAGGATATCTGTAAGAGGTGCTGTTTCTATAAAACGCTAATAAAAATTTGCAAATCCTAGAAAGGACTGCAGCTCCTTAATACTAGTAGGTGTAGGCTATTGCTTAATAGTAGCAATGCGCGCTAGATCTGCGCGAATGCCGCTTCTTGTAATAATAAATTCTAGGAAATAAACTTTGTTTGAAGCAAATGTGCACTTCTTAAGATTTACGTATAACTCTGCTCTTTGTAAAGAGTTAAGTACAGCGCGTACGGCACGCTAGTGTAGCGCAATGTTGTCGTTGTGGGTGTAGATAAGGATATTATCTAGATAAACCACGCAGATGTGATTTAAGTGCCCTCTTAAAGCTTTGTTAATGTAGGCTTAAAAACTTGCTAGGGCATTCGTAAGCCTAAAAGGCATAACAAGATATTTGAAATGTCTGTATCGTGTCCTAAAAGCAGTCTTCTACTTATCTCCTGCCTTAATCCTTAGACGATAGTAGGCGTCTTTGAGATCTAATGTTGTGTAGTAGCGTGCGCCTGACAGGCGGTCTAGTGTCTCTCTAATTAGGGGGAGCGGGCAATAATCTTTTATTATAACGGCGTTAAGGCCTTGATAATCTACGCAAAGGCGAAGGGTTCCATCTTTCTTTAGTACGAATAGTATTAGTGCGCCTGCAGGGCTGGTGCTGTAGCGAATCTATCCCTTACGCAGTGCTTCCTTAATGTATTCGCGGAGCACTTAAAGCTCACGAGAAGAGAGGGTATAAAGAGGCCTATAAGGAGGTTCTTTTCCTTGTTGAATAGGGATTGCGTAATCTAAGCTTTTTAGCTGTAGGAAGGTTTTGGCAGCTTTGTTGTCAAAGACATTAGCGTAATTTTGTAATACATTAGGTATGCGCTGCACTTGCGCTGCAAATACGTTTAGTACGTGTGCCTTAGGCTTAATGCATGCGCTATTACTTTAAAGTACTTTTAGGAGGTAAGCTTTTAAATCTGTAAGTCTTGCGTTCTTTAATTTTTAACTAATAAGGCTAACATCTGCTTGTAGATCTAAGATAACCTAGAGTTCCTTTTCTACTTTAGTTGCTAAACGTGCGTGACATATGCGCTGCATCCCTAGTAAAATATTTATTAGCACGCGCCTTACTGACCTTAAGTTCGCAGCAAGGCTTAACCTTTTCCTGTCTAGTTTATATTAACTAGGACCTTGTTAGGGTTGTTGCTTCAGCACTTGTTAGCGTAGTGTTCTTTCTTCTAGTACTTAAAATATGTAACTTTGTTACTATTTTTACGCTTCTTAGGTGCGTCTGGTGTGGTAGCTATAAGGGAGTGTTCCTTTTTTTTTTTTGTGAAAGTGCTTTGGTGGGGCGGATTATACGTGATAGGTGCTCTGCGCAAATTCTGCTTAAGTGTAGATCTAAGCGTAATAAAGTCTTCTCTAGTTGCAGGGATTTAATAGTAGTTAGTAATTGCGCACTGTAGTTTAGGCCTTAGTTTTGCAAAAAGGTGCTGGACCCTTTATGCCTTAGTATATGTTAGGAGTTAATCTTTAAGGACATTAAGATAAGTTACAAATAATTAGATAGTCTAGTCCTTCCGCTGCATAGCGTGCGCATGCGTAGTTGCTGCTTTAAGGCTGTAGTTAATAGGGTCTAAGAGCAAGTTAAGCATGTATTGCTTAAAGTAGTCTTAAGTTAGCACTTCTCCCTTTGCTTTAAAAGAACGCTTATAGTGAGTATACTAAAGCTCTTAAGAATCTGCTCTAAGATACTACATTGCCTAAATTACTTTATTGTTATCCCTTTTAAATTCTTGTGGTAGTAGCCGAAACACTACTTTGCAGGAACAGGTAAACTCGCGATGTTTCTTAAGGGTTTTGCCTTAGTATTTAGCTGGGTCTTTAGGTTTTAACGCGCGTCGCGCATGCGTGGTAGGTGTCGCTTTAGGTGCGTTCCGCGCGCGGGATAATGTGGTCGGTAGTGTTAGTATATTTAGGATTCCTCTCTATTCAACCTCTTCTAGTTGTGCTACTTCTTCTTCTAACTCCTATAATTGTTGCAAGAATTAAAGTTTATTGCGTTGCTTCTCTGCAGCGTTGATGCGCTCCTTAAGCGTTGCAGGTGCGCCTTGGGTGCGCTCCCTAGGCTCTTTAGGTGTGGCGGGCCTTAATGGGGTTTGAGGGGGATTGGAGAGTTCGGATGCAGCAGGGCTCTAACTTCCCTAATTGCCTTGAGTGTTAGATCGCGTTAAGGGAGCTCTGTAGGTATCCTCGCAGGTGAGGAGCCCCTTATAAGCACAATTGCCGGTGGGCAAGCTAACGATAAGCGAGTTTGGCGGACCCAGTTAACACGCAACCATCCGTGACAGCTGTGTATAGATAGTAATGCTATTGTTGTTTATTTACATTTAAGAATAGGCACTAAACGCCGCAACCGCAACACTACTAGGATAGTAACAAAACGATAGAAGTTGCGGTTAGCAGTAAATAGTTATTAGTTAAGAGGGTTAGTTAGAGGGATACTGCGCATTTTCGTTTCTGTCTAAACATGCAACACACTAATTGCGTGCTAGTAATGCTAAACAAGGGGGCATAAGCCCGGATACCTGTTATTAGCAATAAATCTTTTTTTACTAAAAAGGTGTCTACAAAATGTGTAGTCACATCAAAAGGTTGTCTTAAAAGGCCGAAGCTAGTAGCTTATTATATTCTAACAAACCCGGCGGTGTTGCGGTCGCGGCGTTTGGTGCCTATTCTCGGATGTGAATAAACGACAACAGCATCACTATCTATGCACGGCTCTCCCATCCCTAGAGGCGACTCACAAAATCCTCCTGCTTGTTAGTTTGTCCCAGCTGCTTAATAGCTGTTTTAACACGCCTTTACTCCTTGCGAAGCTACTCCTAAGTCTCTTTGCTAAGGTTGCATTTGCGCAGGAGGAGATTGCCAAAGTGATACACCTTTACTGCACTTGGACTATTAACATGCGCAGTGTATATAGTGTACTAGCTAAACTAGCCTTTTATAGTCCTTGTTGTGACCTTAACATCTATAACACCAGACGCATTAAAGATGTCTTGACTACAGTCACATTCTAACCTCTGCACTAACTTGACTACCACAGGGACTATCGCCACTAGCTCCTTTTCGACTAACGGAGGTGGCTGCTTAACAACAGTGAACGCCGGCTTCGTGATCCACTACTATAGCTTCTAGTATAGTGACTTAGTAAGGTCTAACTTTACTTAATGTAAGCTATTAGTCTTTGTGTTAAAGGGGGAGAAGAATAGTCCGAGCATTGTATTGTTCGTATGCGAGTTGTTTGTATGCGGTACCGTGTGGTGTAGGAAACCCTAAAGGTGAGAAGTAGTAGGCAGGGAGCTTTTATGAAGAAGTATTGCAGGCTCCTGCTGCGGTAACATATGTGTCCTTACCCTCTTCCTCTATCTCTATCGCAATCTTGTTGCCAGCTATAGGCTGGCAATTGCCGTTGAACACGTTTTAATTAGTGTTGTTTTTTGGTACCTTTAGCAAATTTTTTTGACCCTGATTTTCGCTTAGTGGTCTGAGCTTTTCTGCTCTGAGCGCTTAGCGCGTGGACCTTATCCACCCACCTTTTTTTGACTTTTGCGACTGATTAGTAGAGGGTAGCTGCTTTTTACTTTTTTTGGAAACCCTATTTTGACTACAACAACAACCACCGCCTTTGACACCTTAAAAATAAATTCTAACAAAAGCTGATTAGAATAGTACTAACCTAGCTTAAGCTTAAATACGCAAAGTAATTAGATTATATAGTATACTAAAGTAGGTAATTTTAAGTAAAGGCTTACGAATAAATGCAAAGCACTAAAATACTTTCTAATATTATATTAACTTAAAAAAAGTTTTTACGTCTGCTTTTTATCTATAAATAAATAAATAAATAGAAAAGCAGAACTAAATACTTAAATAATACTTTTAGTACTACTATACTTTAAAGCAAGATAATTAGGCCTAATAAATCTTTATTAGAGAATTTGCCTACAACAATAGTATATATATAACTATAGAAACTACGCCTTTTTAAGCATACTATAGAATAAACTTAATCAGCGTAAAATAGCCTAGTATAGCCTTAAAAAATAAAAAAAGCTTTATAAAACTATAAACTACTTTTAAAGTGCTAAGTTTGCAAAGTAAATGCAAATAGAAAATTATTATAGCTAATACTTACTAAAAGGTATATACTAATAAGAAAAAGTTACTTATTATATTTAAAGTATAAAACTAGGTCTTATTATTAAATTATTATATATAATAAAGAAGGCTGAAAAAGAAAACAAACTAAAAGTTTATAAAACCTAAATATATTATAGCCTAGATTAGGCTATCTGCGTTTAAAGTAAATATGCTAAAGTTAAAAAAATTTATTTAGTTTTCTATACCTTATTACTAGAGCTATATAACTTAATAAGAATAATACTATACCTAGAAAAGTAAAATATAGACACTTTAAAAGAGTTAAGTAATAATATATACAAAGTAGATTGTGTACTAAAAAGAAAAAAAATAAAGCTAACTAATAAAAATACTTAGTTTTATAAAAAAGCTATTTAAAAAAAAAATTTAAAAAACTTAGTTTTAACTTAAGCGTAAAAGTGCTTAAAAAATTCTAGAATAATAATAATATACTTTTAAATTACAAAACTAAAAAAGGAAAACTTAAAAAAAGTTAAAAACAACTTTAAAAAAAAACTTTAAGTAAATTAAAGAAAAATAACTAAAGTATACATTTACTTTTTATTTTTTTTACAAAAGGTTTTTTAATTAAGTATTAAATAATACTTTAGCCTAAAATAATAAGAACGTTTTTTATATACTTAACTTTTACTTAAACTAGCCTGTAATAGCCTAGTATAGCCTAATAAAGTACAATAAGGCTAATAAGGTAATAAAACTATGAAATAATTAAAGCTAAATAGCCTAAATTTATAAGAAAAAAAGTTAAACTAGCAAAGAATTACTAAGTTTAAAAAAAACTATATTATTATTTAACTTATGTAGATTAAAGTATCTACTAAAACGCCTTAGACTAGGCTATTATAGCCTAGTTTAACTTATAATGCTTTATTAGAAGCTAGCACTTCTTAAGTGCATTTTATATATATATACTAAAAGTCTTAAGCACTTATTATAGCCTAAAGTAGCTTATTATAGCCTATATTAACTTATTAAAAGTTTATTTACTTTATTCTTAGCTTTCTAAATCTAGGCCTTAAGCTTTTTAATAAACATAGTTAAGCTACTTTTATTATTACTTTTAGTGCTTACATATTAGGACTTTAAGGCTAATAACTTTATATTTATATAATATACTTTTTACTTAAGTAAAGAATAGCTACTTTTAGTAATTTATTGCTATACTAAGTTAAAATAGCCTATTATAGCTAATAATAAAATATTTATGCTTTTTCAAAAGTACTTAAAATTAACTTTTTTATTTTTTACTTTTTTAGAAATTTATTAGCCTTAGCTTTAGCTTTAATAGTATAGTTATTAAAAAAATAAAAGTTAAAACATAAGTTACTTTTAAAATTTTAACTAAAGCAAATAGTATTATTATATAAAAAAAGCTTTTTTACTTAAGGCATATACTAGCTAAAGAAAGTTAATAAAGCTAATAATAAAGTATAATAAGCTAAAATAACTTATAATAACTTACTTAATTTATAATCTTCTTATTTAAGACTTAAGCTTATATAGTTAGCTTAGCCTAGAGCCTCTTAATTCTGTTTAAGGTAAGAAAGACCCTTTCATAATAATATTAAAGCTTTAGTGTCTCTTCCTTTTAAAAAGTAGTATTTAAGTTATAATAAAAGTTCTTAATAGTTATTTTATATTTACTAGTATTAATTTACTTAAGCAAAACACTAATACTATAAAAAATATTTATTTTAGTAGTAAAAAGCTACATTATATTAGTACAAGCTAGAATACTTTATAATAACTAAAAATAGCTTATTAACTTATAGTATAATACTTTTAACTTAAGTACTAGTAGTAAAAATACTTTATATACAAAATTTTCTTCCTAGAGTTATTTTTATGCGTTTAAGTCTTAAAAAGCTTTATAGTATTATTATTAACTATAAAAAAAATATAGCTAACTTTATTAAGTATATAAATACTTCTACTAGCAAGAAATTTAATAGAATAACTATAGTAATATATAAAAGTATAACTTACACTAATATAAAAGTTACTAACTTTAGTAGTATTTATCTTAGAAAAGGCAACTATTATATAGGCTAATATAGGCTATTCTAACTTATAGTACTCTATAGTAGGCTATAATAAGGCTAAAGTAAGTAAAAATAGTAAAATTTATTAAAAAAAAGCTAAGTTAATAAGTTATAAAAAGCTGCTAAACTAAAGTTAGCTTTCTAAACTTTATACTAGCTTATTATAGCTAATAATAGTATATAATAGCTTTTAACTAGAACTAGATAAATTTTAAAAATTTAGAAAGACTTACTAGTTATTATTAAGTAAAGTATAAGAAGAAAAGTAAAAAAACTTAAAAAAAAGCTTATATAACTCTACTAAGACGCTAGTAGGCCTTTTAAAAGCTTTTAGCGCATAGACGCTTAAAGTAAAAATAAAATATAATATAAATTTTTTAAAAATCACATAATTATACTTTAAAAGAAGCCTACCTTTTACTTAATAATATAGTATTTACTATAGTACTGTAGCTAAAAAAAAGCTATTCTACCCTAGTTTTACTAATCTAGGAGGATCAGTTCTAAAAAGAGGAATAATGTTAGGGTTAAACATCTTGTTAGGCTAGCCTAGACTAGTTCGGCACGGCTAAGGTTAGACAAGGCTAGGTTAGGTCTAAATAGGTTACATAACTTTAGATTACCCTAGTATAAGTAGAGATACAATATTGTAGTCCAGATAATACCAATTCGTCTCTTATACACAGGCAATATACTATTATCCCTCTATCTTTAGCATCCCGTATCTCTCTTTGATATTAAGCCTTACAATAACTAACTTTACTATACTAGCTTTGAACCTCTACTACTCTTATTAAGCTAACTTTTAGTCTAACTATTGATAATTTAGCAATAGTACCTTTATTAAAATATACTTTTTTACTTTATTTTTATAAGAAATTCTACCCGCCTTCTTTAACAAAAATACTTAATATAGTAAACTTTGCTTAATATAATATTAATAAGTAATTATAGCAAGTTAACTAATACTAATTATATAATTACTAAGTAGGTCATAATAAGCAGTACTATAGAAGACTATTAAGCTAGTTTATAAGGACAAGAATGTAGAAGAGGAGGATAGTATTATAAACCTAAGAAGAGAGAAAGTGTAGACTATATATAAAAAATAAAGGTAAAAAGAGATTCTAGACTAATTAAATTAAGAACAAGCTTTTATATGCTAATAAATAATACTACCTAATACTAGGCACGTAATCTTACGGGCCTTAGCAGAAATATTTTATAGAATTAGTCATATACGTCCTATAATATACTACAAAATCCTATAACATCTTACGCATAGGATAGTATAGGATTCTGTAGGACAGTATTGTTGCCAGCCATAGGCTGGCAATCGCCGTTGAACACGTTTCAATTGGTGTCGTTTTTTGGTACCTTCAGCAAATTTTGTAGAGGGCAGCTGCTTTTCACTTTTTTGGAAAACCCATTTTGACTACAACAACAACCACCACCTTTGATACCTTAAAAATAAAAAAGTAGGACAGTATAATACTCTCTTAGTATATGGTAGTAGGTTTTAAGCCCTTATAGCTTAGTATGTTCAACTTTAAGTGCAATTTAAGAACTACCTAATTCTTAACTTCTCTATATTATTGTATTGTTCTACTAAACGTGCTAACACAACCCTGTACTATTACATTAATCTACTAATTGTGCTAGTACAACCTTTGTCTATCGCACTTACTTATTCTAAGAGAATTAACACAGATTATCTACAGACAATCTTTACAAATATATAAAGATAGCTAGTTATAATATAAGCAGCTTCTCTAAACTTTAGCTAAATACTACTATTATAGGTAGCATAATTCTAGTAGAGAGATTTGCTATCCAAATTTTAAGCCTAGCTAGTTGTACTCTAGTACTTTTTCTAATTAGTTATAATTTTTTTTATTTTTTTTTCTATATAGCTTCTTAAGGTCAGTATTTTAATAGATCTACCTTCTTCTACTGTCTTTTTAATTAACCTAGTATCTACTTATTATGAAATAATAAAGGTTGTATAAAAGATTTAGACGTATTTAGCTATTAGAATATATATATAAATAGCGTTTATTTTGAGAATATAATAAAAAGCTGTGATAAATGATTATAATTGCTAATATAGAGCGCATAAATGCCTACTCTACTTTTAGTAAGCGTGTGTTTAGCTAAATTAAAATTAACTTATTTCTTTCATTATGTACTATGTTAGGCGCTTTTTAAATAAACTCTATTAATCTGAAGTTTATTATTACAAAAGAAGTATAGTTTTTAAATTATATAATTCTTTTTACGTTATAAAGGTTGTGCTAATTAGCCATCATAAGCGCTAACTAAAGCTTATAACTTAGTACAAGAATACTACTATAATTAATATAAAAAGTCTTTCAAGTTTACAGAATTGCTAAAATCTATATTTTTATTTTTATTTCTATTTTTATCTTTAGCTTATAGTTCTTGCTACTACTTTTTAGTCTTATACTTATCTTTATATTAATCAAAGTATATATTAGCATTCAAATTATTATTGACTTCTTTTTTTTATTTATTACTATTATGTTTTGTAATATATAGCTTGTTGCTGCGTAAAATAGTACTGTTGCTAAGTATTACAAACTTATATACTAGTAGAGGCTTGAATAGTTTATACTAGTTAGTTAATATACATAATCAAATAATATTTTAGAAATATACTTTTGATTTTTATGAATAGTAATAGCTAACTCCTCTAAACTTATACCTTAAATATGTTGGAGATTAAGCTACTTAGCAGGCAGAGACCTCTACCTCTGAGTTGATAGTAGAACAAGCAGCAATTAGGCCTAGAGATTGAATCCGCAACAGGTTATGAGCCCGGAGTTCAATTCGCAACATACTTAAGTCTTTTAAAGTTACTTTATTATATATTTTTTTAAGTTTAGCTAACTTATATTATTTTAGTTATTTTTTTTATGCGTGCAATTATGCTAGTTCTTAGTTTAAAGTATGCTTTTTTTAGGCTATTCTAGCTATTTTTAAGTATATATAAATATTATAGCATGATTAAGAATTAAAAGATTTAGTTTTTTTGTTTTCATTTATTTCTTAGTTAGTAGGTGCTTAGTCTTGTTTTTCTTTAAAAATTAGTACTTATTCTAATAATTTTATTTTTTAAGTTTTTTAGTTAGATAATTTTTTCTTATTATTAGTTAAAGTATAGGGGCAGCTATTTGTATATATAAATTAAGTACTTATTATATAGCATAAGTATATTTAAAGAAAATTAATTTAAATATAAAGCTTAATATTAAGGAGAGATATAGGATGCTAGAAATAAAGAAATAATAGTATATTGCCTGTGTATAAGAGACAAATTAATATTATCTAGACTACAATATTGTATCTCTACTTATACTAGAGTAATCTAAAGTTATATAACCTATTTAGACCTAACCTGGCCTTGTCTGACCTTAGCCGTGCCGAACTGGTCCGGGCTGGCCTGACAAGATGTCTGACCCTGACAGTTATACTTAAAGTGTTATTAGCAGCGCGTGTAAAGAAAGATTGTTTTTAGAAATAGTATAAAGTACTAGCGCGTTATAAGTAGTAGTGACTAGATAAGTTAAAAAAATTTGTTATAAAGATAAAGCTTTAAAAGCTATAAAAGATAATAACTATAAAGTTAGTATTCTAGAAAGTAGCCTAATGCCTAGTACGCTGTTGTTAGATTAGAGCGCGTTCTTTTCTACTTATTTAGAAGGTAATTCTACTTTTAATAACGTCTTAGGTAAGTTACATAGTACTATATAAGTAGTTAGTAACAATTTATGAAGTTTATATTTAGTTTTTAAATATTCTTACTATTTAAGTATTTTAACTATTTAACTAAGTATTCTTTATTATTACTTTATACTTACTGTGGAAGGATGTTCTTAACTTTAAAAATATAATTTTTATTTATTTTAAAGTGAAAAGTTTTTTATAATAGTATTTCTAAGTCTACTAGTTCTAACATCTTACTATAGAATCTTAGGTAGAATTCTGTATTAAGTAGAAAGTTAAGTATATATATAACTAGTCTCTTTTAGTCTAAGATTAAAAATAGTCTGATTTTAATATTATTAAGCTTTCTATTAGGTAGTTTGGTGCAAGTATTTTTATTAATAAATATACTTTATCCTTTTTTTTAGCTAAGGTGTTATTTTTTGTTTTTAGTTAATATATAAAATGCTTTAGTATTAAGCCTTCTAAAGTATTATTTTAAGTAACTTATATACTGTCTTTAGCTTATTAGCTATAGCAATAGCTAATTTTATTTTCTAGCTTAAAAATATTTATGTAAAGAAATTAAAGTGTTTTTTATAGTTTATATAAAGAAGTATTTTTTTTAATTATTTAAAAATTTTATATCGTATACTATTTATGATATAAGTAGTAGTAATACTTGATTATTTTGCCGTTAATTAAAATATATCTTGAAAAAAGCTTTATTATATAATTTAATTATTAAGTTTGTCTATCTATTTATAGATAGTATGCTATAAATGGCTTTTATTTCATTCTGATTGTAGCTAATAATGTTGTCTAATAGTTAGAGGTAAAGAGCTTATTTTTATTACTAATAATTAACTTTAGTATACTGTAGTATTTTATAATTTAGTTGTTAATATTTTGTACTAGCTATACTGCTATAGAGAAACTCTTAAAAGCAATATACTTTACTTATTTTATAAATTAATTAACCTATACAAGAATTAGATTGTAAAATAATTTAGTAATAAAGTTTTTTAAAACTAGTAGTTCTAAAACAAAGTTTATAAAGATATCTAACTATAGTATATTAAGTAGCTTTATTATTTATATTTTTCTATAAAGTGCGTAGGTACTATGCTTGTTCTTCTTATAGTCTACGTACTTAGTAATAAAGAAAGTAACTTTATTTTTTATTTCTAGAAACTTGTAATTTCTTCTACTAAGTTCTATAGTTTAAGTAATACTAAAGAAACTATATATAAAGTTAATATAGTGTTGTTTAATAATAACTTTTTAAATTTCTTTAGTATATTCTGTGTTATTTATAAAGTTGCGTTTAGTATTTTTACAAGTTCTAATAGTTTTTTTTTAATAATTTAAAGTATTATAGTATTAATAATTTCTTTAGTTCTTGTAATATTATATTGTTAGCAAAAAGCCTCTACTTTACTATTGTTTTTTCTTAGTATATATATAATTTTAAACTTATATTTTTTATGTATTTTTAACTATCTTACTTATTATTAGTCAAGTACCTTAGTAGTTGTAAAGTTAACTAAACTCTTATAATTTATAAATATAATAAGTTCTAAGTAGCTTTCTATATATACTTTCTAATACTATAAATATATAATAATAGCTAATAGCTCCTTGTTGTAGACGTTATATTATTTCTCTAGTCTAGAGAATTTCTGTAAATAGTATACAATAAGGTGCTTTTTACTTTTATATAGCTAACTAGCGCAGCCTTTTAGTACAAAGTTTAATATATTAGTTTTAAAGTGTAATAGTTATACAACTTAAAATATATAAAAGTAGGGTAGTTTTATACTATTTTTTTAAGCGTCTAGAAGGCGTCTTTTACTTTTTTACTTTACTGAAAAAGTATTTTTTCTCTTAATCAGTTTTATTAACAAAATAGTAAACTTAAAGTAGTTTTTAATAATCTATTAGTTATAATCAAAAAATTCTAGGAATAATTATATCTTTTTTACTATTATTAGTTATAGTTATTTTTTAACTACTTGTATTTTTTTTTACTTATTTATACTCCTTATACTTTTACTATATATATAAGAAAAGCAACTTTATTTTTATAAAATTTACATTTTTTTAGTTTTAGTTAAAAGTTAAACTAGTTTAAGCACTTTAGTACTATATAAATGTATTTTATATAACTTCTTAAGTTCTTAGAGTAGATAAAGATATTATCTAAGTATACTATAACAAAAATAATTAAACATACTCTTAATATATTATTAATAAGTTCTTTAAATGTTAATGAAGCATTTATAAGCTTAAACAGCATTATAGTATATTTATAGTATTTATATTATATTTAAAACGTTGTCTTTTATATTTTACTTTTTTTTATTCTAATAAAGTAGTATTTATTTTAAAAGTCTGATACTATAAAGACCTTAGTTTAGTATAATTAATTCTAAAGCTTTATAATATTTAGTAATAAGTATTAAGTTTTTACTATAATATTATTAAGTTTCTAGTAGTTAACGTATATTCTTAGTAGTCTATTCTTTTTTAGAACAAAGTGTATAGAAAATCCTACTAGTAATATAGAAAGTTTAATATATTCTTTTTAAATCTTTATTTAGCTTAGTCCTTAGTTCCTTAAGTTCTATTTTTAATACTTAATAAATTAGCTTAAAAAGTAAAGTCTTCTCTTCTTTTAGAACAATTTTATAGTCTTAAAGTTAGTATTTTAGTAAAGCTTTGCTATCTACTACTTTTATAAAAAAGTGCTAAAACTTGTTATACTTTTTTAAGATATCTAAAGTTACGTGTTGTTTTAAAACTTTAACTTTATAACTTAGAAGTGCATTGCGAGTATCTATTAAGTTAAACTCTTGTATTATAAGGCTGTTCTTAGTTAAAGTTAACTATCTCCTAGTAATATTACAAATTTTTTTATATCTAATATTACAGTTGTTAGATGTATAGGCTAGCTTGTAGTTGCGTCTAGTCTATAGCACTTAAATAAGAACTTTTTTAACTTCTAGTTAATCTGCAGATTATATTTTTATAACTAAGAAATTCTAAAAATAATGTTGTAGGTAGCTAATCTAAAGACGTCTAGGTCTAACTTTTCTTTTTTTATTCTCAAGATATTAAAGGTGGTAGTTAATGTTGTAGTTAAAATGGGTTTTCTAAGAAAATAAAAAGCAGCTGCCCTCTACTAATTAGTTGTAAAAGATAAAAAAAGATTATGTGTAGTTAACAAGTTTTAAACAATAAGTAGGTAAGGTCTACGCGCTAAGCGCTTAAAGCAGAAAAGCTTAAACTACTAAGCAAAATTAGGGTTTAAAAATTTGCTAAAAGTACTAAAAAACAACACTAATTAAAACGTGTTTAATAGCAATTGCTAGCTTATAGCTAGTAACAAGATTGCAATAGAGGTAGAGAAGATAGAGGAGAGTAAAGACACGTACGTTACTACAGCAGGAGCCTACAATACCCTATAAAAGCTTTTTACTTACTACTTTTTACTTTTAAAATCTCTTATACTACACAGTACTACATACAAACAACTTATATGTAAATAATATAATACTTAGACTATTCTTCTTTTTATTTAATACAAAGACTAGTAGCTTATATTAAGTAAAGTTAAACTTTACTAAGTTACTATATAAGAAGCTATAGTAGTAAATTATAAAGCTTGCGTTTACTTTTATTAAGCAGCCTCTCTAGTGAGTTAAAGAAAAGCAGTTAGCAGTAGCTTTTATAGTAATTTAGTAAACGTAAAAGTTAAATTCTATTATTTATTATCACTTTATTAATGCATCTAGTATTATAAATATTAAGGTTATAACAAAAGTTGTAAAAAGCTTATTTAGCAGTAAGTCTATCAAATATGTTGCGTATATTAGTAGTCTAAGTATAGTAATAGTATGTTATTTCACTAATCTCTTTTTGCGAAAATGCAACTTTAGTAAAAAGACCTTATAGTAGCTTTATAAAGAGTAAGAGCGTGTTAAAACAGCTATTAAGTAGCTAAAATAAACTAATAAGCAGGAGGATTTTGTAAGTTGCCTTCAAAGATAAGAGAGCTGTGCTTAGATAGTAACGCTGTTGTTGTATATTTACATCTAAGTATAGGCTCAAGTTGCAGTTATTAGTAAATAGTTATTAGTTAAGACAGTTAGTTAGAGGGATATTGCGCATCTTTGTTTTTATCTAAACATGCGACACACTTATTGCGTGCCGGTAATGCTAAACAAGGGGGCATAAGCCTAGATACCTGTTGTTAGCAATAAATCTTTTTTTACTAAAAAGGTGTCTATAAAATGTGTAGTTACATCAAAAGGTTATCTTAAAAGGCCGAAGCCAAACTTTTCTTTATATTCTTAAATGCTAAGCGTTAAATTGTTAACTCTGTGTGTAATAGTTGGTCTTTTAACTTTAGCTTGTAGAGACTATTGTCGACTTAAATAGCCTTAGCTATAAGTTTATTAAGCGTGTTAAGAGTAGCTCTACTTTGCATAAGTTCTACTTATATAGCTAGTTTAAGACCTTGTTAGTACATCTGCATTAAAGCGTTGTTGTCTTATTTAATAACTATTTAGTACTGCTAAAACTTTATTATATAGTTAGCTACAGAGCGCGTTTATTATAACTTTTTAATCTCTTGTTCTACTACTATAGATTCCTGAAAGAGTAAGATTACTTTTCTTATTTTTATTTTAAAGTTGTCTTAATCCTTGATAAGTGCTTTATTAATATTATTATTAATAAAGAATAGAATTAGCTTATTTTTTAGTAGTTTTTTATAGAAACGTAAAAGCCTATACAACTGCGTTGTTGTTATTAATTCTAGTCCCTTTAACATAGAAGTGTTTATTTACTTAAAGTAGCTATTCCTTAAGCTTATTATAATTACTATAGTAAGTGTTAGGCTTGTTAGCTCGCGTAGTTGTTTCTATAGTTAGGATGTTATTAAGAATGTCTATTATAGTATTACTTATTTTAAATGTATTTAAAGTATAAGAATTTTTTATAAATAATTTATATTAGTTCTCTTAGAATAAGTAAGTACAATAAATAAGAGTTGTACTAGCATAATTAGTAAATTAATATAATAGTATAGGGTTGTGTTAGCACGTTTAGTAGAATAACGTAATGATATAAAAAAGTTAAGAATTAAGTAATCTTTAAATTACACTTAAAGTTAAATATACTAAGCTATAAGGGTTTAATGCCTACTACTATATACTAAGAGAGTATTATACTGTCCTATAAAATTCTATACTATCCTATACGTAGAACGTTGCAGGATTTTATAGTATATTGTAGAACGCATATAACTTGTTCTATAAAGAATTTCTGCTAAGGCCTGTAAGATTACGTGCCTAGTGCGGGGTAGCGTTATCTATCAGCACATAAAGGCTTATCCTTTGTTTAAGTAGTCTAGGATCTTTTTCTACCTCTATTCTTTATACATAGTCTGTACCTTCTCTCTTCTTAGGTTAGTAACAATATTCTATCTTAACTGCGGTATAATCCTGCAACACCTAAGGCTAACAAGAATAAAGACTAAACACCTTATAAACTATATTAATATAGCTAATTATAAGAGTACTTTAACTTCTTATTTATAATAGTCTGCGCATAATAAGCTTTATATATACTTAACTTTAAAAAAGTAGTACACTTACTTTAATACTTAAATATACTTGAGATACATTTAGAAAAAAAGCTTGTTTAAGTAATTATTAATAGTAATTAGCTATTTTAAACTATTAAATAGCTATTATTTACGCATTTTATTTTATTTTTAAGCCTTTAAACTGCAATAATTACATATTGTAGATTTAAGTTAATATTTTAGAACTAGTTTAATAAAGTAAATATTTTTTTTAACTTAGGCTTTATAACCAAAATTTTAAAGTAAGCGACCACATCAAAATTGCTTATTGCAGTTTTACCGTCACCGGGCTCATAACTGTCGGAAACAAAATACCGACCGATCGATGAATTGTACTCCGGCTAGAGGATATATATACACGTTGCGACATTAATTATACTAGATACATAAGTAATAGCTAATTATTTTAGCTATTTTGCAGTTAAGAGTTACTATATTACACTAAACTAGTAGCTATGAGAAAAACTACTTAATTTTGTACTAATACGTAGACAATATACTGGAATTTTATTAGCTATAGAATTACTATGTATCTTTTTAATCACTAATACTAAGTTTGCTTTCTATCTATTACCTGCAATAATGCTAGCAACAATATAGTACTTAGTTGAATAATTTAATTAATACTTGTAAATAAGAACATTAGCTAGAGCGCTTTAGAAATCTTTATATTATGCCTAGCTTATATTATTAACTTGGTAGTTTAAAACATAATTTAATATCTCTAGCTAGCTGCTACTATAGAGGTTAGACTTAGAAAGGTCTTACGTAGGCAACATATTAAAAAAATTAAATAAAAAATGTTGTTTTTAAATACGCTTTGCAAAGTATTAATAGTTTTATTATATTAAATTATTATATTGAAACTGCTTTTTAGATCTAAGCTATCTGCATTACTATTAACGTGTTACTATAATAGTGTATGTAATTTCTTGCTACTTAATTATATTGTACGGGTGTTGGAGTGTATGAAGACATACTGCTACAAGGGCGTAGGTTAAGTGTAAAGACTATTAGTAGAAGAAGAAGCCTATTCTATAGTACATTGCAGGAGCTGAGCTGTGGAGTAGACGAATTATTGAATAGTGCCCCTTTCCGTAGGATACTAAATAAGTTATATACTTTAGGATTAGGTGGTTAAGCACTAACCTAGTGTGCAGTTAGGTATTACCTTGTGTACTAGCACAAACTTCCTCTTCCTGCAAGCTTAGCTCTATTAAGCTTTAAACTCCGCAGAAAGAATAGAAGAAAACACAGCAAAAATAAAAAAAATAAACAAAGAAAACACTATTTAATTACTTAGAATGCTGCCTAGTATTAATAGATTACATATCTATATAGTGGCCACAAAATCTAGGTGTGCTAAGAGCACCTAGATTCTGTGGATTTGGCGGTTTTCTCTCCACACACCTAATAGGGGCACATCTCTACCTTCTCTCTATTTCTTACTTCTTTAAGCGTTTACTTTAACAAGGTTTTTAAGTAGCAGCTGAAGTGCTTAGTTTAGATATAAGTGCAGTAGTAGTAGTAGTAGCAGAAGCTTAAGTCTTAGATATTAATTAAAGGCGGCTTTAATAGGGCTGCCTAGTTAGAGTAGAAAGTACTAAGACGTTATCTAAGATTACTATTCCTAATTAGAAATAAGCACGCGGAAGACGCTGTGTAGAAGAGAGTATAATAAGTTTTTTACTTTTTTAGAAGACTTAGCGCTTATTTGCTTTTAGGCTAAGTTCTTTTTAAAAGGCGCTAGAGGGAATTAGCTTAAAAAAAATTAGTATTTTATTTATCCTAGTTCTTTATTGTGTGTAGAGGGTTCTTTTTATTGTTAGAGAAGTACAATTAGTTAGGGAAACCTTAAATAAAATTAGCACAAAAGGCGTTCTTCTCTAACTTTTATACTATAGGCTATAAGTTAAGAATTTGTTACATAACATAGTTATAATGTTTTTTAATATATTTATTAATTTATTCTTTAGTAGAGTTCTATAGCATATTATTTAGCTCTTTATAAACAAGAGGATTATCCTATTTAGCCTGCCCTACAAAGGCCTTCTAAATCTAAGATTTTTACTTAATATACATATCTACAGAAAACAGCTAGTTAATTCTTTTAAACTTGTTAGAGTAACTAAAAAAAGTATGTAAAGTAGTAGTAAAGTTGCGGTGTATCTTGCAAATCTTCTTATAAGTTCCTATAGCAGGCACCTTTATTACTCTATCTTAGACTATAATAAACTAGAGAAGCACAGTACAGCGGTCGCGAGTAGTTAGCCTAGTAGATTTATAGAGTAGAAAGGGCAATAAAATTTAAGCTTGTCTTTTTTTGCAGATTTACTTTATTTATTTAGCGTTAGGAACTACTTTTTATGCGTTTTCTAGCTAGTTAGTCTTGTCTTCCTATCCTTTAATAAAACTATTTAATAATTTAATACCTGTATTCTTACACTACTATAGGTACGCTAGCACATGCTTATAAAATTCTAGTAACATTTCTATGCAGTTGTTTGTGTTTTTATTATTAAATAAGACACTACCTTAAATTATCTCTGCACTAAGGCCTTCTGTTATTACACGCTTAAGGTTAAGGTTAATGTACTTAAAGTAGGTCTAATCGCCTTTCTTAGTAAACTTAGCATAGTAAAGGTAGAAAATTAAAGTATATTCTTTACAAAGCATTATGTATTGTAACTAGTATTTTAGGTCTGTGCGTATAGCCTATTAAATAAGCAAGTAGTACATGTTGCGTAACTACTTAAAGTTTAGCTTTCTGTCTATATATTGTAAATAGAACTTATACATCTTAAAGGTTTCTATAATAATGTTTTCTAAATTGCTACGCTATTGTAGCCACGTGCAAGCGTTAGTAACAATGCTTCTTATACGTTAAAATTCCTCTACCTATAGTTAAAACTTTATAGTGTTAATAATCTTATTCTAAGTAGAGATAAGGTAGAGGTTAAGTTAAGTAGGTTAATATTAGTAGCTTAGCAAATCCTTATCTTGCTTAGTTAGGCGGTATTTGCTAGTAAAGAGCTTAGAGATAACAAGATTAGATTAGAATTCCTGCTAACAGCTTTGTCTTATATATAGTAAAAGCAGACACTTATTAAGTATATTAGAAGGCATAGCTTTCTTAAACAGACTTATAACACTTACAGCAGTGCGCTTATAGATAAAGTATACTTAATTATACGTTAGGTTGTTAGAGTTATGTAGTTGTCTAATATTAACCTCTTAATATTATTTTTTAATAACTTTAACATAATTAGGATCTATAATTAGCTTCTTTATGTAGGCACGCTTAAGTAGCTTAAGAAATGCTAAAGTAGAATTTATGCAGTAGCATCCTGCTCTAAAAATCTTAGTCTCTTAGTTTATTATATTAGGCTCTTTATCTATGTAGGTAGTATTATTAAGCTTAGTGTCTAGTTGTGTAGCTGCTTATTAGTATGCTAGTGTTGCCTTTAGAGCACGAGAGCTTAGTAAAGGAGGTAGAGCAGGAACTAGTTAGTTACTAGTCCTAGCCTTTATACATTCTACCTAAATATTAGCAGTATTACGCCTTTGTTGTATAACAGTCTTTCTACTTATAAGTTTAAATGCCTTAACTATTGCATAGTTATTAGCTCTGCTTTTTACTAATATTCTTAAAAATTACCTTAGTTGCTTAGTTATAATTAATAAACTACAACTTCCTAGAGTGCAGGTCTTAGATGCTATAAGGTTACTATAGTAATTAATAAATTAAGCTTTAAACAGAGTTTTTTTAAGTTCTGCAGCTATTAGAATAAGTACGCTATATATTAAATGTACCTGCACTTTTATTGCTTTATAGTAATTTATGTTTTTAAAAAATTGTGTTAAGTAAAGCTAATTAGTTTTTAAGTTTTTAAATATAGCTATATACTTAAAAATCTTTTGCTAAAAAGCATAGTAGAGGTTGCTATTCTCTTTGTTGTTCTTAGCTTTAGTGTTAGGGCGTAGTTTCTACGTGCTATAAGTTATATTGTCCTTTTTAACTTTTATAGCCGCAATAATCCTGCGTAGGTTCTCTTTTTGCTATTTACTAATATCTAGGAGTGGCTGTTTGCTGTAAGAGCTATTTTATATAGTAAAAGCATAAATGTTTTTGCATAGTAGCTTAACTATTGCTTAGTCTACTAGCAATATATAGTGTTCTTTTCTTTAGTTCTTTATATTAAGACAGTGTAGTGCTGCTATGTTAAGGAAGTAGGCAGCATCCTTAAGATCTATGCGTTGTAGTACAAAAGCTATGTCTATAAATCCTTAGTAGTTAAGTAATGTGCAGGGCATATAAATGCTAACATATTTTTTAATAAATTTTATTACTAGCTTCTTTACTATTAAGACTATATTGCCTAGTTCTTTAGCTCTTCTATCTCGCGACAAGGATGCTGCGCTAATAATTAAATAGTGTTTTTAAAAACCTTTAACACTACTATATTTGTCTATAAGTTCTAAGAGTTAAGCATAGAGATTGCTTATTCCTAGGACAACCTTAAGAATAAGATTAAATTAGTATAAAGAACTATTAAACTATTAATTTATAATAATACGCTATTAATGCAGAGCGTTTAAAAAAATCTTGTTTACTAAAGTTTAAATATTAGTAACTTTAATACTGTTACTAAGTTTAGTAAGCTCTAGTACCCTATTTTAATGCTAGACAACTCTAAAAGTTTAGTCTATAATATAGTCTTCTTTTCTTAAACTTACTTCTAAGTCTTTGAAAACTTTTAATAGACTTAAAGTCTAAAGCAGTTGCTACTATAGCTACTTACCTTAAGCCTTATCTAATAAAGGCTAAAACATTGTTTAAGTAGTTTTATTAGTAGTATGTATTATTCTTAGCCTCTGTTAAACTAAGGAAGAAAATATTGCTGTAATTGTTATCTTTAAAAGGCAATACCTAGGCGTAAAGGTAGTAAAGTTAGTATAAAAGAAAGGTTAGTTAGTTAGCAGGGCTGTAGTTTAACTTTATGTGCGGTAGCGGTATACTACTAGCAGGTAGGTAAAGGTAAAGGTAAACAGGGTCTATATTGCGCTAAAATAAGTAGGTTCTATAATAGAAATAGTTATTATTATTAGTTGTTGCTTTGCAAATGCGAGAAATTGGGTATAGTATTAGTGTAGTAGTAGAGTATTACAGGTTTACAGAATCTAGGTGCTCTTTGCATACTTAGAATTTATAAAATAAGCAGCCTGTACTTAAATTTTACATAGAAAATTAGTAAATAAGCAGCTAAAAATAAAGGCAGATACTAATTATATAGCATCCTTTTTTTTTCCTAAGAATTTAGGCTATTCTATAGCCTAGATGTTGCTAGATGTCGTGTTTTTTAAAAAAATAACTAAGATTAGCAAGGGCCTGCTCTAGCCTAGCGTTAATCTCTTAATTAATTATAAGAAGCTTTTTTATAATCTTATTAGCTATCTTGTTAGAAAGAAAACGCTAAAAATTAAGTGTTCTAAAGCAGCGTGCATAGTCCTTAAACAAAGTATACTAAGCAGCACTTTAGTTAATTTTATTTTATTCTAAATTTCTAACAACAAAGTATCTGTAGCCTAGCGCAAATTATTTTTAGTTAAAAACTTTTATAAGTTTTTTATAACGTGATCCTTCTAGTAGATAGTTAGGCTTAGTAAGTATACTAATAAATTAACTAGTAGCCTTCTTAATACAAGTAATGCTATAAGCGCTAAAATTAGCAATGTCTATTGCTAGTAAATAAGTATTAATAAGCAAGCTAATAGTAGCTAGTTGTGCACAAGTAATAATTTGCTAAAGTTTTATAAGTTGTCTGTTTTAGCAAAGGAATAGCAGATAGGTTAAGAAAGTTATATTTATCTTAGAAAGTATTAATTATATTAATCTCGTAATGTTCTTACAGCGGCGGCTACTCTGCGTGCTAGGCTGCGCCTTAGCACTATATTATTAAAACATGTTTTGTTGTACGACCTTGTTAAAACTCTTTAAGAGCTAAGAGGTTAGCGCTAACACTGTTGCTGTTTACAAGGTGCTAAAAGTCTAATATTAAAAGATATAAGATAATAGTAGCTTTTGGTATTAAGCCTTAGGTAATACGTTCTGCACGCTTTCCGTATCCTGCGCTACTAACAGCAGAAGTTAAAGCCTATAAAGCTTTTTGTCCTTAGCAAATTTACTAGCGTTAAGTTAATATAGCCTTTTAGCTTATACGCTAATACTATATGCTTATAGCAATTTAGATAAGCTGCCTAGTGCTATTTATTTTAGTAAAAGAACTTGTAATAGTAAACTCTTGTTTAAGTTTTTGTAGTGCTGCTAATAATCTAAAATTACTAAGCTTAGTATATTGTAGTACGCCTCTCTCTGTGTTGCAGAGGATTACTACGCTAGGTTTTTTATACTCGCGGCCTAGGTGGCGTCTAACAATGCGCTAAAAAGGTAGCTTGCTGTTCTACTAACAAGAGGACAGGTAGTTATAAGCTAATTTTGTAAAAGATAAGCAAGAATTTAATTATAGTAGTATGCTTCTAAGTACGTAGTTGTAAAGTAGCTAAAAAAGTTATTAAGCTAACGTTGCTTTCTAGCTTGTTGTTATTGCTATCGCGCCTGCTAGCTAAGGACGCTTATATCTTAGCTTTAACTAAATTATATAGCTCTTGTAGTGCTATAGTAGTTGTAGTTTCTACTACTAGTTCTTAGTGTATTAAGCTAGCGCTTACTGCCTTCTATATATATCTTATTATTGTAGATTTATAAAAGGTTGTTGCTTTAAGAGTTGTTAGTTGTAGTTAACAAAGTAAGCTAGCTTAAAGATAGTTTAAGTTGCGTTTTAATTGCTAAGAAAGTCTATAAAAGATTATTTGTTACAGTATAAACGCTAAGTTACGTATTAAGGTGTAAAAAATCTATAGAATCTAGGTACTCTTTGCACACTTAGAATCTATAGGCTAGGTAACTATTCTTTGCATTTAATATAAGAAATTTAAAAATAAGTAGCTAAAGATAAAAGTAGATACTAATAGCAAAGTATCTTCTTCTCTTCTTAAGAGAAAAGGCCGTTTAGTAGCCTATTAGCTGCTAGTTGCAGTGTTAGAATTAGAGTCTAAGCTTCTAAAGTCTTATATATATACACAGCGCTCTTTATCTATAAAACACTTAGTAATAATAACTTATAAATAAAGATTGTCTTTTGTTGCAAGAGGTAGAGATAATTATAATTTAGTAAGTAGCTTTATTAAGTCTAAAAAGATAAAAACATTTACTGTTAAACTAGTTTGTTTCTAATACTTGGGATCTTATAACTTTATATTTTCTTAATCTTTCTTTATAATATCTAGCACGCGCTATTGCTAAAAAGGCTTTAATTGCTAACTAGGTGTTGTGTGTAGAAAACGTGTGCTATTAAAGTCTTTAAGGCAGTAAGTTCTTCTATTAAGTTTAGCATTATAGATATAATATAGTCCTAGCTACCTTATATCTAGCTTGTAGTCTTAAGATATATTAATCTCTTAAACTAAATTCTAAAGAAGAACTAAGTTTCTTAGCTTTATATCTTTATGCCGTATTTCTTTAGTATTATCTTAGTATTTCTTCTTAGCAGCTCTTATGCAATTAGTACAAGCAATAGTATTTTTAGTAAACTAATCTTTAAAATCTAGCTGTATTACTTATATAGCAAGTAATTGTGCACAATTTTGCAATTTTACAAATAAAAGCGTTTACCACGTAGGTAGTGTAAGCTTAATAAGTAGTACTAGGTTCTGCCTTATATCTAATTAGTATAGCAAGTAGCCTATTTATTTTTATATAAAGATTCTGTCTGCAAGAAAAACTGTTAGCAGATTCTTAACTTAAGGTTCTAGCAGCTTTGTAAGAGTATTTATAATTAGTTTATATTCCTTTTAAATCTTTTTTATAGCTTAAGAGTTGTGTCTAGATAATTAGATTTAGTTAATTTTGTACGTTTTTAATAGATGTAAGACTACCTTAGCAAAGTTAAGTTTCTTATCTACTATAAGTTTGCGCGTTGTACTTTATCTGCATATAATGTCCTTATAAATAAATTCTATAATTATTTTAGACTAGTTGTTTAATAGTGCTTTTACTTCTAGCTAGCTGCTAAAGTAGTTTTTTGCAATAACTAGAAATTTCTTCTTAAAACACTAAGGCATGTATACTATATTAATAGCAATAGTTTCTTAAATAGCAAAACTATAAGTGTTAGTAAGCATATTAACCCTTCTTTTAGAAGATTATAGTTAATAGTCTAGGCAAGTTACTAGTTTCCTTTGCACTTACTTATACATTTTTTTCTACTAGTATCACTGCGCAAGTATTAAGTAGACTATATTAACTCTTTAGTATTTAATCTAAGTGTGTATGTTCTATACTGCAGCTGTTCTTAAATCTATATTATCTACAACTTATTAGATTACAATATTCTTTAATATCTTTCTAAAGAGTATACTATCTTATACAAAGAAGTTTAATGCTTGCTTCTTTTATAATTGTAGCTTTTATAGCTCTATTCTTTTTAAAGTCTTAAAATTAACTAAAAACTAAGCATATTGCTCTAATTTCTTAGAGAACTTCTAGCAAAGTATCCTAGTTTGCCCTGCTAGCACTAGTGCATTTACATTCCTAATTATATAGTTAATAAACTCCTTTAGGTCTTCTTTAGGTTTAAAAAAAGGCTTTTAATTATTAGCTTTTAGATACCTAGACAATGCATCTGCAACAATATTCTTCTTTCCTAGTATATACTTAATGTTAAAATCCTACAAAAGAATAGTTAATATCTATCTATTTATAACTAATCCTAGATTATTAGTTAATAAATAATTTAACTAAGCAATAAGAGTTGCAGCATTAGTTTTTATAGTAAAGTAAACTCTATAAAAATAAGTCTAAAACTTCTTAAGAGCCTATAGTACAGCTTTGCATTTTAACTTAGTTAAGTGCTATTGCTTTTCTTAAGCAGACTATAGTGTGCTTTTAAACTGTATTAAGTATTGTTTATTATTTTTCTTAAGCTGCTCTATACAAGCGCCTGCACTGTCTTAACTAGTATTAGTTATTAGAAATATTTTGTAGTCTTTTGTGTTAGTGTAGTCTAGGTTAGTAAGCGCTAGTATATTACATATAGTTTGTTTTAGGGTGTACATTGCCGCGTTTTATGTATTTTCTTATTTAAAAGGAGTGTCGTCTTGTAGGAGTATAAATAGAAGTTTAGCGATCCTAGTAAAGTCTTTTACCTATATATAATAGTAGACACAAATACCTATAAATAATTGTACCTCTCTCTTATTCTTGCATAGTAGCTAGTTTATAATCTTCTTAACTTTCTTCTAGTTAGGATAGCAACTTTAAGGACTAACTTTATAGCCTACTACTTTAAGTTTTTCTATAAGAAAGTAACACTTCTTTTTTAAAACAGTGCCTTTAGCTTGTTTAATATTAGCTAGCACTTTGTCTAGTTGCATAATATGCTTAAGAATATAACATTATACCTCTAGTATTAATTCTTCTCTACTATAGTTAGTCCTAAGACCTCTACATGTAATGTTGTTAATAAAAAGCATTATATTAGGCTAGTAGTCCCTTAAGATCTTTATTATAACTTATTAAAATGCTAATACTAAGTTAGTAGTACTTATAACTATTATATATAAGCGTATAAGTCCTACAGGCGTTTAAAATGCTATTATATTTCTACTTTCTAAATGTAGTATAATCTAGTTGTATCCTAAAAATAAGTTTATAAGTAAGATAATCTTACATCCTACAAATCTTTTAGAGAACTTATCTACTATTAGTAGTAAGTTTATATTTTATATTATAACTGCATTTATTCTTTATGTATTGCTAATCTATTAAACGCCTTTATTCTTCTTTAGTACTAGGTGCTATAGATTGTAATACTAACTATTACATTGTTTCTACGTTCTTTAGTTTAGGCGGGCATTAACTATATCTACTACCTACAATTCTAATACCTTTAGGACAGCAAAGCTTTACACTTGCTAAGCTTTATATAGTATTGTTTGTATCTTATATAGTAGACATATATTAGGATAGATTCTTCCTAATTCCTTAAATTGCTATAAGAGAGCTCTTTCTCTGTTATAAAGCATATATAGGAATATCTTCTTTTTCCTAAGGTAGAGATAATCTTCTACATACAGCTTATTAATTTATTCTTTAGTAAGCCTTATACTTTATAAAAAAGCAGTATATCTTAGTTTAAACAGATAATTATATAGTCTAATATTAGAATTGCAGACGCTTCTTTAAAGGAGCTGTTGTTCCTTAGCTTTTTTCTTCTAGTTTTTTTATCTAAATTCTATTAGTATTTCCTACTAAAAGATATTAACAGGTTAAACTTTCTTGTCTACAGTTTTGTACATAGTATAAAAATTATATTATTATTAGAAGTTATTAAGCAGCCTTTCTTACAATTATTGTTAGTTAAGCTTACATATAATTAAAAATTTACTAAAACTATAGTTTTTTATAAAGTCTTCTAATTGTCTAACTACGTGTATAAATACCTAGTTTATTTAAACTATCTAATTATGCTTACTATTATTCGTGTACAGCATATTAAAATTGCTAAATCTAACTGTAAGATCTAACTATGTAGCTTCCTATATATACTTTACTATAGCAGCTTACAGCTTACTATTTATTATGTTAGTAATTGCGTGTATTTATACATTACCTACTGTTTTTTTGTCTAAATTATTATTAAAGGCTTTAATCCTAATTGTCTATGTAAGGTAACTTGGCAATAGATTAGATATAATAAATACTACGTTCCTAGTACTATTTTTAGAAAGAACTTAGCACGTAATTTGTCTAAACGCGTTATACTATATTGCTATTTTTGCGCACGCATACTAAGGTCCTCTTAAAATTGTAGATTTAGTAACATTAGCAACAATTCTAAAGGTAGTTTTAATAGTAACTATCTCTATTTATATAGGTATGTTAAATGCTGTTCTAACAAACAGATTATAAGTTCTATTAGCTAAGGTAATACTAGGGGATAGCTGCCTAAGTCTCTGTTCTATTATTTTATATAGTATCTTTAATGCTTATACAGCACTAAGTCTTAAAATATTTATTTATGCTCTAGTATTAATTAAGCACTTTAAGGAATTGCTGTTAACAATAACTTAGTATTCTAGTAAGTCTATTTAGGCAAAAACTTATTTATTCCTTTATTAAACTCTGCGTACTTCCTTAGTAGGTACGTTATCTAACTTCTTAATTTAAAAATTACTCTTTCTATACACCTTATATTAGGTTTAAGCATTTAATTAATACATATTTATTATATTATAACTTATGCTTATAATAGTTAGTACAATAAATAAAGTTTTATTAGTAAAGTATTCTTAGCCTGTGCGCTAATTTAGCTAATTAGCAGTTAGAACAAATTCTAGGTACGCTAAACTACACCTAGATTCTATAATTTCTCTACTAGTTATAACGTTAAGCGTTTTTAAGCTATCCGCAACGCTAACTTTGTTATTTAAAAAATTGCGCAGTTGTTTCTAAATGTTGTCTTGCCTTATAAAGTTAGATACAGTAACTTTTTATACTTTCTGTCTAAGTAAAGTAGTTGCAATGCAGTTTAGCTAACTTTATATTAATTTTTTTAACTTTAGATTAAAAAACGCATTTATAAATTTTATAGCCTTTTTTTTGCGTTCTTGCTATAAGTGCTTTAGATTAGCTAATATATTATTATCTTATTAAAATAGCTGTAGTAGCCTAATAATTAAAAACAGTGTACTATAAGGTTAACTTACAAAAGGTATTTTACTTTATATTTCCTCCTATAGAAACTGCATATTTATAAGCTGCGAGTTAAAGATTAGAGCATTACTATAAATTATTTAATTACTTCTTTAGGTGCTTATATCCTTGCTTAGCCTTCCCTGTTTCTTTATTTCTTTATCCTAGACACAATTAATATTTTAGTAAAGAGAGGGACTTTTTTTTTTAAGCGCGTAGTAGCATTTAACTTAGAGATGTTGTGCAAAGCGTTTTATCCGCCTCTTAGTATTATGTTAGCAGCATTAATATTATTAAGCCTATTAATATATTTATTTGTAGTTAAATTATATAGTTATTCTTAAAACTATTAGAACTGCTAAAAAACATTATTGTAGTAACTTTAGTTTATTAAACTAGTTACTACGTTTGTAGAACTAGAGGCTTTACCTTTATACTTTAATTCTAGCTAAGAGTCTCTACTTGTAAACTTCTTAGGTATTACACTAGAGGCAGGTTAATTAAGTACGTTGTTAGTAATGTTGTAGAATTCTTAAATCTTTGCCTTTAACTATAATAAAACTTAAGTTAATAAAGGCTGTTTTAAGATTTCGCCTAGACGTTCATGTAGTAGCCTAAAGTAGTAAGTTCCTTTCTTAGCCGCAGTATTCTAGTTAAAACTAACCTATCCTATTTGTTTTAAAGCGTAGTATAGTTTACAATCCTTAAGCATGTGTTCTATAATATTATATATATAGTAAAAAGTATTTATTTCTACGTTATTTAAGTATATAGTACTTATCTTATTTAGTAACTTTTGTCTTATATTAGTAATAAAGAAACTATTATTTCTTTTGCTTAAAAGTTTAGTGTTTATTGCTTATACAATAAAGTACACGTAGTTAGCAAGTTTTTTTAAGAGTTTTTTAGTTGTAAAATAAGCTATAAGCATGTTAATAGTAAATAATTTAAGCTTTAGATTGCTTAAAAACTTAATAAAGTTTTTTACCTCTAAGTTAACTTCTACTAGCGTGCTTACTTTCTTATATACCTTACTAATCTTAACTGCTACTTCTTTTACTTTCTCTAGAGTAAAGGTTACACGCTAGTTAAATAACATAATCTAGCGTATTTCTGCATTTACGCCTCCTTGTTCTAGCTAATAAATCTTATTTAGGCTAGTTATCTTCTTGTAGTAGAATTTAAAAAAAGAATAAATTAAATTTAGCTTATACGTATTTTAATTATTACTATTAAAGGCAGCAGGTATATAGTACATAACTGCCTTTTTGTCTAATTATAGTAAACTTTAAAAGAAAAAAATACTTTCTTTTTCTTAAGAGATTTGCTTGTTTTTAATGCATGCATTAGTAACAGAAGTAAAATAAGTATAGTACTTTACTAGCCTTAGCTAATTTTGTACACATTTATAGATGTAAGTTTAAAAGTAAAAGCATTTGCTTATTTTAATAGTAGTATTTTTATCTTTCTACTACTCTTTTATATTTGTTTATAACTTAGACTAATCTTTCTTTATATATCTAGGTAAACATTTTAAGATGTAAAAAAGTAATTAATTTTTATTAGAGAAATAGTCTAGTAGAATAGAAACTTGCATAGCATTATAAATACCTTTATTATTAGCTTACTTATTAAAGTCTTCTAGGAATTTAGTAACATCTTTTTTAGTAAAGACTAAAGTACTATGTTTTAGTTAAACTATAGACAACACTAAGTTGTGCGTAGGTGTAGCTATAGTATTAATAACTAAGCTTAATAGTATTAATAGTAACTTAGGACTAGCAGTTGTAGGCTTAGTAGAAAAAAGCGTTTCGCTTTCTTATTTTTAACCTAACTTCTAATCCTTTTTTGGCATTTATAGTATTATAAGACTTCTAGGAGTTTTTTGTTTAGATAGTTAATAGTAGTTAGTTATTAATATAGCAGACAAGGTTTAGGTCTTAAAAAAAATAAGCTATTTATTTTTAAAATTTTTATAATAAGTGCTTAATTAGGAGTAGTTATATAAATTCTTGCCTTTTTAGTACCCTAATTTTTGCTAAGTAGGCTCTAATTTATACTTATGCTATTTTAATTATTAATAACGTCTCTATTTTGCTAGACAGATACTTTAAATTAACATTTTAAATATATTTAGCTGTAAGCTTCTAGTTTTATCTTAATTTTTACTAGATAAAACTTTTACTCTTTATTATTAATACATATAAGCCTATCTTTATTTTGCTAGATAGGTTGCTACTTTTATTTTGCTAGGTAGACTTTAAATTAGCGTTTAAACATATATAAGACTGCCTTTATTTTACTAGATAGTTTACTGCCTTTATTTTGCTAGATAGACTTTAAATTAGTATTTTATAACGCATTTAGTAGTTATATTAGTAGAGTTTATTACTATTTTCTACTGTTAGAGCTAACTTAGGTAACAAAGTCCTTAACATAGTTTATAGTTGGAGATAGTGCTAATTTCTTAAAAGTATATCTAGTAGTAATTCTAAGAATTTTAATTTTCTTAGAGTTTTTTTAGATTTTAGTTTTATGTAAAATTGTTATTTTGTTTTTGTAATAATTATGCACTAGTTTTTTTGTGTACTAAGTAGTAGAGTATGTTTTTATAAGCTTTGCTATTTGTACAGGTGTTAGAGTGTATAAAGACATACTGCTACAAGGGCGAAAAATTACTAGTAGCTAGATTATGCAAGAACAAGGCTAGCAAGATAATAATTTTATTGTAGGTTAAGTATAAAGACTATTAGTAGAAGAAGAAGCCTATTCTATAGTACATTGCAGGAGCTAAGCTGTGGAGTGGACAAATTATTAAATAGTGCCCCTTTCCGTGGGATACTGAATGAGTTATATACCTTAGGATTAGGTAGTTAAGCACTAACCTAGTGTGCAGTCGGGTATCACCCTGTGCACCGGCACAATATTTACTACTAAGGAAATAACTTTTTGTTATTTGCGATGTAAAGACTTAATAGAACTTAATATATAATATACATAATCGCGTGCTTAAGCTCTTAAAATATACTAGGAAATAGCTAGTATAAAAAATAGTAATAAAAAAAAGTAATTGTATTATAGTTACCTTCAATAATAATATAAGAGAGGTTAACTATTATAATTTTAAGTAGTTCTAACTCTTTTTTATTAAGGAGTACTATATTAAAGTAATTATAAAGATGCTTAAGTAGTTTAAGGACGCTATAAGATGTTTAAGTAAAAATTAAAAGCTTTAAGCCTAATAAATTTAGCTTATATATAACTATTTTTTTTAATTTTATAAACTTAATATTTAACAATTTTAATAAGAACATAAAAAGTTGCAATATAAAGTAGCTTATAATAGTACAAGCTACTATAAATAAGAAAAAAGTAAAACTAAGCAAGTACTACGCAAAAATATTAGCTTAGTAAAAGTTTTTATTTCACTACGTAGCTATTTAAGATTTAACTTAAAAGCTTACTATATATAAAGTATAGTTATTTTAGTTAGTTATCACAGAAAAGTGCTCAGTAGCTAACTAAGATTTTATATAGAAACTGAAAAATAAGCTTATACATTATTATTAGTTGTTTTAACTATCTTAATTAATATAATAATAGTAAAAAAGCAAATCAAATACTAGTTTTTACTTTTATTCTAAAAAGGATACTTAGCTATAAATGGTTTTAAAGGCTTACTTTTTAATTACTTTTTAATAGCTTTTTTACTTTAAGTAAAATATTTTCTATATAAAAAAAAAAGAGATAAAAAACTTTACTTAATAAGAAAAAAATATTCACTTTAGCACTTTCTATATTAAACTTAAGATATTATTTAATATCTTAAAGTAGTAGCAATAGAATAGAAATACTAATTTTTGGCTATTTTAAGTTATAAAAATTATATTAGTAATTTTTATAACTAGTATTAGTGTTGAGTTCGTTTTTAACACTGCAAAAAATGTTATTAGTGATTAAAGGTATGTTTTTTAGCTTTAACTACACAGTAAATTATAGTTTTTAAGGATACAATTTTTCTAAATTTAAAGGCGCAAGAAATTTTAAAATAAAAAAAATATCAGCTTTAATGCACTATATAATAAGATTAATAATATATTTAAGCTCCTAGCGCCTAGCGATAGTACATGTAATCTAGAAGAGAAAACAGTAAAAGACAAGCTTATAGAAAAGAACTCTCTACCTTTAGCACAGAAGCAGCAGCGCCTTAAGACTTAAGTATTACTATAATAATAAGCTATAATAATTAACTGTAGTAATGAAGTTTTAACTATCTCTTAACTAGCATAAATAACAAGTAATAAATACTGTAACTTAACTTTAACTTAACTATAACTACTAGTCTATGTAACTTAACTACAACTACTAGTCTATGTAACTTAACTACAACTTTGACTACTTGTCTATACAACTTAACTACAACTACAACTACTAGTCTATGCAACCTAACTACAACTATAACTACTAGTCTATGCAACTTAACTATAACCTTAACTACTAGTCTATGCAACTTAACTACAGCCTTAATTACTAGTCTATGCAACCTTAACCTAACTACAACTACTAGTCTGTGCGACCCTAACCTAACCTATACCTACGCGTGGGTACCCACGACCTATTTACTAGCCTAATTGTAGTAAGGCTCAAAGTTATAAAAAGGTAGTAGACGTTATTGGTATTTATATTTATTGCGCATGGACTAATTACGCGATTTTTAAGGTCTATCTAATATTTTAATATTATAATAAGACTAAGCTTCTTGCTGAATTAAAACAATATTACAACAAAGATAAAAAATTAAGCAGTAGAACTAAGATTATAAAAGGACCTCTTGATTAACAACGTTAATCTAGTAAAGATTAACTCCTTGCTTACAGCTTAGATTAATAGATTCTCCATAACCTAGGGGGTGTGTTAGAGTATTAACACGCAGATCACCCTGTTAATTAGGTGATCCTAGTAAGCTGTTCACGTAACGGCCCCGCTAGAGTCTATATAAATAGGCCAGATCGTTTTACGTCTCTTTAGTAGTTATTGACACTTTGTTGTAGCACTTAGTTGATCAATACACTCACTTTCCACTCAGGTGATCAAGCAATTGCTCCTTCTTAGCTCCCACAAATATGCTAAAGAATTATTTTAAGTTAAGTACCTAGAAACGTTAATTATGCTAGCTAAAAGACTTACTAAGTTGCTTACTTAATAACAGTTTAACAAGTTCAAGTAGTTATTTAACTTTAAGCAAGTTAAGCACTTAATTAAAAGTAATAATAATTAATAAGCAAAAAACATGTATTAAGCAGCAATGTTTATATACTAGGCTAAGTCTTCTTTCAATCGTTCAAAAAGAGCAGTAGATTAATAAGCTAAACTAACTAAAAATTAAAAACTAGAACTAAAAATAATCTAACTAGTAAGTATTAAAATTATTATACTTGCTTAACTCTATTAGCAGGTCTTACTTAGCCTTTTAAGCTTTAGTAAGCTTAAGTATATTGTTTGCTATTCTAGCTTAAATAGCTAGGGTTTGCAGGCGAGTAGCATAAAGGCGCAAATCTAATCTATTACTTCTAATCATAAGATTATAAAGTAATTATTAGCGTACCCTAGTATACTTATACTTATATAATTAAGTTATATAGTAATTAGGGCCATAATTAAGAACGTAACAATATAGAGCAGGAGGAGGTATTATTTTATAATTATGCGATTATTAAATTCTTACTTAATATAAAAATGCTACTATTACTGCTATAGCTAGAGCTAGTAATGCTATAGCTAATATAAATTATAAGTTAGCTATTAAATAATATGTACTATAGGTTAACTAGAGTTATATACAGTATTAAAAAGCTTATATTATTAATTTAAAGCGCTTACTAGAGCAAGAGTAAAAGTAGGTAGTAGAAGCTAAGCAGTAAAACTGTAAAACAAAATCTCTAAAGCGTAGCAATTTTTAAGTAAAACCTTCTACGCACAAAGCTTTCTAGTAGATATAATTATCACGGATGGTAGCGTGTTGGCTAGATCCGCTCACCTGCAATTGTGCTTATAAGGGGCTCCTCACCTGCAAGGATACCTGCAGGTATTATTACTTAAAATATACACACGTTATTATTTAGAGCTATCTCTCACTATCTTCTGTGGTGTAAAGCAAGTACTATTGCCTAAAGCCACCCCTTACAGAATAATACCTCCTCCTACAGGCTAATAGTCTAGAGATAGCTCCTTTAACGCGATTTAACACTTAAGGCAATTAGGGAAGCTAGAGCCTTACTATATCTAAACTCTCTAATCCCCCTTAAACTCTATTAAGGCCCGCTACACCTAAGGAGCCTAGAGAGCGCACCTAAAGTGCACCTGCAACGCTTAAGAAGCGTATTAATGCTACAAAGAAGTAACGCGATAAACTTTAATTCTTACAACAATTATAGAAGTTAGAAAAAAAAGTAGCATAACTAGAAGAGGTTAAATAGAGAGGAATCCTAAATATACTAACACTACTAACTACATTATCCCACGCGCAGAACGTACTTAAAGCAACACCTACTACGTATGCGCAACGTGCGTTAAAACCTAAAAACTTAGCTAAATACTAAGGCAAAACCCTTAAGGAACATTATAAGTTTACTTGTTCCTGCAAAGTAATGTTTTAGCTACTACTATAAAAATTTAAAAGAGATAATAATAAAGTAATTTAGGCAATGTAGTATCTTAGAGTAGACCTTTAAAAGCTTTAGTATACTTACTATAAGCATTCTTTTAAAGCAAAGAGAAAAGTGCTAACTTAAAACTACTTTAAGTAATATATACTTAACTTGCTTTTAGACCTTCTAAACTACAGCCTTAAAGCAGCAACTACGCATGCGTACGCTATGCAGCAGAAAAACTAAACTATTTAATTATTTGCAACTTATCTTAATATTTTTAAAAATTAACTTTTAACATATACTAAGGCATAAAGGGTCTAGCACTTATTTGTAAAACTAAAGCTTAAACTATAGTGTGTAATTACTAACTACTATTAAATTTTTATAACTAGAGAAGACTTTATTGCACTTAGCTCTACACTTAAACAGAATTTATATAAAGTACTTATTTCGCATAATCTGCCTTACTAGAGCACTTTTATAAAAAAAAAAGAAATACTCTTTTTTAGCTACTATACTAGACGCACCTAAGAAGCATAAAAACAGTAATAATATTACATGCTTTAAGTACTAAAAAAAAAATACTACGCTAACAAGTGCTAAAGCAGCAACTTTTATAAAGCTTTAGTTAATATAAACTAGACAAAAAAAAGTTAAGCCTTACTATAAACTTAGAGTTAGTAAAGCGCGTGCTAATAAATATTCTACTAGAAATGTAGCGCGCGTGTTACGCACGTTTAGCAACTAAAATAAAGAAAGAACTTTAAGTTATTTTAGACTTATAAGCAGATATTAGCTTTATTAGTTAAAAAACAGCTATAGAGATAAATTTAAAACCTATTTAGAATATAGAACTTCTCTACCTAAGTTAGATTAAACTTTAAAGGCAGAACATATACGTAGTATATAAGCTCTAGCTGCGCTTAATAAATAATAATAGCGTAGAGCGCATTATAAAAGTTACTGCGTATAGAGTAGACAAAAAAAGCGTACTACTACTACTTAGTAATCTCTTTTTAAGTTAAGAAAGTATTTATATTAACTGCAGAAGCTAGAAGTAGCGTTAGGGATATACAAGAGCAAATATTAACTTAGTAGCTACTAAGGCATTTCTAAAAAACGTAAGACTTATAAATTTAAAAACTTACTTTTTAGAAGTACTTTAAAGTAATAGCATAAGTATTAAGCTTAAAGCATACGTGCTAAACATATCTATAGCGCAAGTATAGCGTATACCTAATACGTTGCAAGATTATGCTAATATCTTTAATAATAAAGCTGCTAAAACCCTCCTACAGCTAAAAAGCTTAAATTACATAATTTCTATTTAACAAGGCAAAGAACCTTCTTATTAGCTTTTTTATACTTTCTTTTTTTATAAGCTTTAAGTGCTCTACAAATATATTAAAAAGCACTACAGAAAAGATAAATTTACTATAGCACTAGCTCTATAGGCGCACTAATACTATTTATACTAAAAAAAAATAAAACCTTTTGCCTTTACGTAAATTATTAAAGTCTTAATGCTATTATAATAAAAAATTATTACTTACTTTCTTTAATTAGAAAGATACTAAACTGCCTATTAGGCGTACGCTACTACACTACCCTAGATCTTAAAGACGCCTACTATTATCTAAAGATTAAGGCAGGAGATAAGTAGAAAACTACTTTTAAAATATAATATAGACATTTTAAATATCTTATTATGCTTTTTAGGCTCATAAATGCCCTAGCAAGTTTTTAAGCCTACATTAACAAAGCTTTAAAAGAGCACTTAAATTATATTTATGTAGTTTATTTAAATAATATCCTTATCTACACCTATAATAATAACATTACGCTATACTAGCGTGCTATACGCGCAGTACTTAACTCTTTATAAAAAGTAAAGTTATACGTAAATCTTAAAAAGTGTATATTTACTTTAAACAAAGTTTATTTCTTAAAATTTATTATTATAAGAAGTAGTATTTGCGTAGATCTAGCACGCGTTACTACTATTAAGTAATAGCCTACACCTACTAGTATAAAGGAGCTGCAGTCTTTTCTAAGATTTGCAAATTTTTATTAGCATTTTATTAAGAACTATGCTGCAGAAATAGCACCTCTTATAAGTATTTTAAAAAGAAAACAGGCGTTCTACTAAAATAAGAATATATATACTACTTTTATAAAGCTAAAGTAACGCTTTATATATGCGCTTATTCTACGTTACTTTAAAGATACATATATAATTTATATTAAAATAGATGCTTTAACTTTTACTATATTAGGCATATTATTTTAATTATTTAAAGATAAAAAATAGCATTTTATTACGTTTTACTTATAAAAACTGCAAAACGCTAAGCTAAACTATAAAGTATATAACTTTAAACTTTTAGCTATTGTAGAAAGTTTAAAGAAATAGTAGTACTACTTAGAAAGCGCTTAACACACTATTTAGGTGTTAACTAATTATAATAACCTATGCTCTTTACGCGCTATATAGAAGCTAAACTAGCGTTAAGTACGCTAGGCTCTATATTTAGAGGCTTTTAATTTTAAAGTTAAATACTGCCTAAAGTATATAAACTCTGCAGATAGTCTATTAAAAAGAGTAGATTATAAATAGGAGAACTTATTATTAACTTAACTATTGCTTACACTGCAGAACAAACTTCTAGCAAGGGTAGAGCATAGTAGAACAAAAGGTTTTATAACTTAGCACAGCTAGGAAGGCGCATATAAGACGCATATAGCTAATATTTGTAGAATAAAGAGTATTTAAACTACTAGTACTATAGAGTGTATACTATGCGTACTACGCTCTCTAGCTAGAGTATTAGTTAGTAGTAAACTTATAATAGTAAAGTTAGAAGCTTTAATAGATAAACTGCGCTAGTTATAATAAAAAGATATCTTTACTTTATAGCAGGTTGCAGACTTTATATAAGCAGTATACACTTAAAATAGCAGTAGCGCGTAAGTATAGCGCATTAATAATAAAGAAGTCTTAAAATATAAAAGCAGAATTTATGTTCTACTAGAACAAGCTATTAGGTAGGAGATTCTATTACAGAATTATAACATGCGTATAGTAGGTTATTTTAGCATATAAAGAACTTATAAGCTTATTAGTAGGCTATATTACTAGCTAGAGCTAGGCTATAATATTTAGGATTACGTAAAGACCTGTGTAGTATACTAAAGAAGTAAAGCTTTAAGACATAGCAAATATAGTTAGTTATTACTATTACTAGTTCTTAATAAGATATTTAAGAAAGTAAGCCTTAATTCTGTAATAAAGCTACTACTAGCAAAAAATAATAGTTTAGGTTATGTGTTTAATGTAATTCTTGTAATTATTCACTACTTTTTAAAAATAGCAATTTATATACTTGCATTAAAAACGTAAAATGCAAAACAGTTTGTAGAATCCTACTTTAAATATATTATTTTAAAATATAGAGTCTAGAAGAGCATTATATCTAATTATAGTTTAATTTTTACTTCTATATTTTAGACAGAAATGTGCTACTAATTATAAGTAAAGCGCAGGCTAAGCACAGCTTTCTACCTGCAGATAAATAAGCAAACTAAACGCTAAAACTAGATAATAAAGTAATACTTAAAGACGTTTGCCTTAGAAAAATAAGATAATTAAGTGTTACTTCTAACAACTACATAATTCGCGTATAACAACTTTATCTACAAATTAACAAAAATAATACTTTTTTACTTAGTATATAGCAAGTATTTATTGCTTACATTGCCTTCTAAGGACAGCAGGCTAGAAGAGGAGGTACTAGACGCTGTAAACAAAGTGTAGCACATGTACAGCGTACGTGTAATAGCAAAAGAATACTTCTTAGTAATATAAGAATACTAACGCTAAAACTATAATAAAAAATATAAACTAAAAATTTTCTACTAAAGAGACTTAGTTTACCTTAGCATAAAGAATATTAACCTAGCCTACTAACTTAGTAAGAAGCTTTCTAGCAAGTTTATAAAACTATTCTAAGTGCAAGAAGCAGTTAGAACGCAGGCTTACTAACTATAACTACTACTTTACTATTATATTTATAATGTCTTCTACGTCTCCTTACTAGAATAATAGGAATTACGTAGTAGTTAAGAAGATAATACTTAGGCACTAGAAATTAGCCTAAAGAGTAAAGAGATTTAAGAGGTTAAAAAGGTATTAAAAAAATAAATTAAGAATAGCTAGCTAGAGTATTAGCTGCGATAGAAAGACTATAATAAATTATAAGATACTTAGACTCTAGCATTGCAGTTTAAAGATATAGAAGAACTAATTAAAGAATATAAGCACAAGCAAAAATTATTACGTTCTAAGCACGCTAAAAAAATATACTAAATATTATTATTGCGCACTTAAGGCGCAAATTAGGTATCTAAATAAATAAACTATAAGTATAAAAATAATTTACTTTTACTTATTATTAAAAATCTCCTTACTACTAGCACAAACCTTATTATTACTACTAATATTATTACTACTACTTCTAGCACTACTATTATGCGCGCCACCTACGCCTAAATTGTGCCTAAGAAGTAGCACGTTGTTGTTGCCTAAGCTCTTATTATTATTCTTATTATTACTAGCAGGACTAGCAATCCTAGCTGCATAACTAGTAATTAATTTAAAAGTAGCTGCTATGCAGCGCTACTCTACTAAAATTAAGCTTAAGTAGTAAAGTAAAGTTGTTAGCACTTAAGTAAAAACTTTTATAAAAGTACTAGTATATATAGCAACGCGGCAGTAGTTAAAAAGCTTAAAGTTAAATTAGCGCTAGCACCGCGCAAGCTTAACGCTAGTAGTAATAATAGTAAGGTTAGTTCTTAGAATATTAGTATTAGTAATAGTAGTATTAAAATAAGTACAAAGTTAGTATAAACAATTTAAACGCCTATTAAGCGCTTTAGAAACTTATTTAAATTAGCTAAAGCGCAGTTAATAAAATAAAAATACTTACTTTAGTATAACTGCTATAATTGCTTTTAGTATAATAGTTATAATAATAATGCTTAGTTTTACTACAAATTTTTTTTTATTTAGTAATGCTTTACGCGCAGCGTAGGCACGTTATATATAAAGTAATAAAATTAGTAGCTTTCTTAAGCACGCTAAACTTATACAGCTAAGTATCTTATAAGTAGGACTTCTTAATATACTTAGGATTTAGATAGTAGACTATAATAAAGATTAAAGCTTAGTATTAAAGTGCGTAATAAGTGCGCTAATGTTGCGTGTTAAGTGTGTTAAGTAAGACAAGGACTACAAAAGATATACTAGAAAATTTCTTTATTACTATAGTAAATATTACCTTGTATAGACTACTTACAACAACTATACACTCTTACTTTTACTTTTAAAAATTTTTAAAAAACAAATAATAAAATCTAAAAGTTACTACAACAATGTTATAGAACTTAATCTATAAAGCTTACTATATATCTAACTTATAAGTAACACGCGTTTTAAGCGCATATAACTTGCGCGTAAAATACGCTCTTTGTTAAGCTACTTTTATACACAATTTAGGAAATTTTAAGTTAAGGCTGTTAGAACACTAGACTAAAAAGGAAGGCTCTATTACGGATAGTAGCGTGTTAGCTAGATCTGCTAAACTTGCTTATTATTAGCTTGCCTACCTGCAATTGTGCTTATAAGGGGCTCCTTACCTACAAGGATACCTGCAGGTATTATTACTTAAAATATATATACGTTATTATTTAGAGCTATCTCTTACTATCTTTTGTAGTGTAAAGCAAGTACTATTGCCTAAAGCTACTTCTTATAGAATAATACCTCCTCTTACAGGCTAATAGTCTAGAGATAGCTCTTTTAACGCGATTTAACACTTAAGGCAATTAAGGAAGCTAGAGCCCTACTATATCCAAACTCTCTAATCCCTCTTAAACCCTATTAAGGCCTGCTACACCTAAAGAGCCTAGGGAGCGCACTTAAAGCGCACCTGCAACGCTTAAGAAGTGTATTAACGCTGTAAAGAAGTAACGTAATAAACTTTAATTTTTGTAATAATTATAGGAGTTAGAAGAAAAAGTAGCACAACTAGAAGAGGTTAAACAGGAAGGAATTTTAAATATACTAACACTACTAACTTTATTATCTTACGCGCAGAACGCACCTAAAGCAATACCTACTACATATACGCAACGCACGTTAAAACTTAAAAACTTAGCTAAATACTAAGGTAAAACTTTTAAGAAACATTATAAGTTTACTTATTCTTATAAAGTAGCGTTTTAGCTACTACTACAAGAATTTAAAAAAAATAATAATAAAGTAATTTAGGCAATGTAGGATTTTAAAGCGGACTTTTAAAAGCTTTAGTATACTTACTATAAGTATTCTTTTAAAGCAAAAGAAGAAGTGCTAACTTAAGACTACTTTAAGTAATACATACTTAACTTACTTTTAAACTTTATAAACTATAGCTTTAAAGCAGCAACTGCGCATGCGCACGCTATGTAGTAGAAAAACTAGACTATCTAATTATTTGTAACTTATCTTAATATCTTTAAAAATTAACTTCTAACATATACTAAAGCATAAAGAGTCTAGCACTTATTTGTAAAACTAAGGCTTAAACTATAGTATATAATTACTAACTACTATTAAATTCTTGCAACTAGAGAAGACTTTATTATACTTAGCTTTATACTTAAATAGAATTTGTGCAAAGCACTTATTATGCATAATTTACTTTACTAGAGCACTTTTATAAAAAAAAAAAAAAATACTTTTTTTTAGCTACTACACTAAACACACCTAAGAAGTGTAAGAATAGTAATAATGTTATATGCTTTAAGTGCTAAAAAAAAACACTACGCTAATAAGTGCTAAAGCAGCAACTCTAACAAGGCCCTAGTTAATATAAACTAAATAAAAAAAGGTTAAGCCTTGCTGTAAACCTAAAGTTAGTAAGGCGCGTGCTAATAAATATTTTACTAGAAATATAGCGCGCGTGTTACGCATATTTAGCAACTAAAGTAAAAAAAAAACTTTAAGTTATTTTAGACTTATAAGCAGATATTAGCTTTATTAGTTAAAAAACAGCTATAAAGATAAATCTAAAACTTATTTAGGATGTAGAACTTCCCTGCCTAAGTTAAATTAGACTTTAAAGGCAGAACATATACGTAGCATATAAGCTTTAGCTGCGCTTAATAAATAATAATAGCGTAGAGCGTATTACAAAAGTTACTGCGTATAAAGTAAATAAAAAAAGCACACTACTACTACTTAGTAATTCTTTCTTAAGTTAAAAGGGTATTTGTATTAACTGCAGAAGCTAGAAGTAGCGTTAAGAATATACAAGAGCAAACATTAACTTAGTAGCTACTAAAGTATTTTTAAAAGATGTAAGACTTATAAATTTAAAAACTTACTTTCTAGAAGTACTTTAAAGTAATAGCGTAAGTATTAAGCTTAAAGCACACGTGCTAAATGTATTTATAGTATAAGTACAGCGTATACCTAATACGTTATAAGATTATACTAATATTTTTAATAATAAAGCTACTAAAACTCTTTTATAGCTAAAAAGCTTAGATTATGTAATTTTTATTTAATAAAGTAAAAAACCCCTTTATAAGCCTTTTTATACTTTTTCTTTTTATAAGCTTTAAGTGCTTTGCAAATATATTAAGAAAGCACTATAGAAGAGATAGATTTGCTACAGCACTAGCCCTGTAAGCGCACTAATACTATTTATACTAAAAAAAAATAAAACCTTTTGCTTTTGCGTAAATTATTAAAGTCTTAATACTGTTATAATAAAAGATTGTTGCCTACTTCTTTTAATTAAAAAGACACTAGACTGCCTATTAGGCGTATGCTACTATACTACCCTAAATCTTAAAGACGCCTACTATTGTTTAAGGATTAAGGCAGAAGATAAGTAGAAGACTACTTTTAGAACATAATACAGACATTTTAAATATCTTATTATACTTTTTAAGCTTACAAATGCCTTAGTAAGTTTTTAAGCCTATATTAATAAAGCTTTAAGAAAGTACTTAGATTATATCTACATAGTTTATTTAGATAATATCTTTATTTATACTTATAATAACAACATTGCGCTACACTAGCGTACTGTACGCGCAGTACTTAACTTTTTATAAAAAGTAAAGTTATATATAAATTTTAAAAAGTGCACATTTGCTTTAAACAAAGTTTATTTCTTAAGATTTGTTATTACAAAAAGCAGCATTTGCGTAGATTTAGCATACGTTGCTACTATTAAGCAATAGCCTACACCTACTAGTATAAAGAAGCTGTAGTTCTTTCTAAGATTTGTAAATTTTTATTAGCATTTTATTAAAAACTACGCTGTAGAAACAGCACCTCTTACAAGTATTTTAAAAGAGAAATAGGTGTTCTACTAAAACAAGAATATATATGCTGCTTTTACAAGGCTAAAGCAACACTTTATATATACGCCTATATTATATTACTTTAAAGATACACGTATAATTTGTATTAAAATAAATGCTTTAACTTTTGCTATATTAGGCATATTATCTTAATTATTTAAAAACAAAAAGTAGCATCTTATTGCGTTTTACTTATAAAAACTGCAAAACGCTAAGCTAAACTATAAAGTATACAACTTTAAACTTTTAGCTATTATATAAAGTTTTAAAAAATAGTAGCACTACTTAAAAAGCGCTTAACACACTATTTAAGTATTAACTAATTATAATAACTTGCGCTCTTTACGCGCTGTATAGAAGCTAAACTAGCGTTAAGTACGCTAGGCTCTATATTTAGAGGCTTTTAATTTTAAAGTTAAATACCGCCTAAAGCGTATAAACCCTATAGACAGACTATTAAGAAGAGTAAATTATAAACAGAAAAACCTATTATTAACTTAACTATTGCCTACACTGCAGAATAAACTTCTAGCAAAAGTAAAGTATAGTAGAATAAAAGGTTTTATAACCTAGTATAGCTAGAAAGGCACATATAAGACGTATATAGCTAACATTTATAAAATAGAAAGTATTTAAACTGCTAGTGCTATAAAGTGCACACTATGTGTACTACGCTCTCTAGCTAGAGTATTAGTTAGTAGCAAACTTGCAATAGTAGAGTTAAAAGCTTTAATAAATAAACTACGCTAGTTACAACAAAAAAACGCCTTTGCTTTACAGTAGGTTATAGACTTTATATAAGTAGCACACACTTAAAACAGCAGTAGCGTGCAAGTGTAGCGCGTTAATAATAAAAAAGTTTTAAAATATAAAAGTAAAATTTATGTTCTACTAAAATAAGCTATTAGGTAGAAGATTTTATTACAGAATTATAACACGTGCATAGCAGGTTATTTTAGCGCACAAAAGACTTATAAGCTTATTAGTAAGCTATATTACTAGCTAAAGCTAGGCTATAATATTTAAAATTATGTAAAAACCTATGTAGTATGCTAAAGAAGTAAAGCTCTAAAATATAGTAAATACAGTTAGTTATTACTATTACTAGTTCTTAATAAGATATTTAAGGAAGTAAGCTTTAATTTTGTAACAAAGCTGCTACTAGCAAAAAACAATAGTTTAGGTTATATATTTAATATAATTTTTGTAATTGTTAACTACTTTTTTAAAATATCAATTTATATACTTGCATTAAAAACGTAAAATATAAAATAGTTTATAGAATTCTACTTTAAATATATTATTTTAAAATACAGAGTTCAAAAAAGTATTATATTTAATTGCAGTTTAATCTTTACTTTTACATTTTAAACAAAAATATGCTACTAATTATAAGTAAAGCGTAGGCTAAGCATAGCCTTCTACCTATAGATAGATAGGCAAACTAAACGCTAAAACTAAATAATAAAGCAATACCTAAGGACGTTTACTTTAAAAAAACAAGATAATTAAGTGTTATTTCTAACAACTACACAATTTGCGTATAACAACTCTATCTACAAATTAATAAAAACAACACTTTTTTACTTAGTATATAGTAAGCATTTATTGCTTACGTTGCCTCTTAAGGACAGCAGGCTAGAAAGAGAAGTACTAGACGCTGTAAATAGAGTGCAGCGTATGCATAGCGCACGTGCAACAGCAAAAGAATACTTCTTAGTAGTATAAAAATACTAACGCTAATACTATAACAAAAAACATAAACTAAAGATCTTTTACTAAAAAAACTTAGTTTGCCTTAGTATAAAGAACATTAACTTAGCTTACTAACTTAGTAAAAAGCTTTTTAGCAAGTTTATAAGACTATTTTAAGTGCAAGAAGTAGTTAGAACGTAGGCTTACTAACTACAACTACTACTTTACTATTGTATTTATCATGTCTTCTACGTCTCCTTACTAGAATAATAAAAATTACGTAGTAGTTAAGAAAACAATACTTAAGCACTAGAAATTAGCCTAGAAAGTAAAAAGATCTAAGAGGTTAAAAAGATATTAGGGAAATAAATTAAGAATAGCTAGCTAGAGTATTAGCTGCGATAGAAAGACTATAATAAATTATAAAATACCTAGACTTCAGTATTACAGTTTAAGGATATAAAAGAACTAATTAAAGAATAAAAGTATAAGCAAAGATTATTACGTCTTAAGCGTGCTAAATAAATATACTAAATATTGTTGTTGCGCACTTAAGGCGCAAATTAGGTATTTAAATAAATAAACTACAAGTACAAAAATAATTTACTTCTACTTATTATTAAAAATCTTTTTACTACTAGCATAAACTTTATTATTACTACTAATATTATTACTACTACTTCTAGCACTACTGTTATGCGCGCTACCTACGCCTAGACTCTGCCTAAGAAACAGCACGTTGTTGTCGCCTAAGCTTTTATTATTATCTTTATTATTACTAGCAGGACTAGCAATTCTAGCTGTATAACTAGCAATTAATTTAAGAGTAGCTACTATATAGCGCTACTCTACTAAAATTAAACTTAAGTAGTAAAGTAAAGTTGTTAGCACTTAAGTAAAAACTTTTATAAAAGTACTAGTGTATACAGCAACGCAGCAGTAGTTAAAAAGCTTAAAGTTAAATTAGTGCTAGCACCGCGTAAGCTTAACGCTAGCAGCAATAATAGTAAAGTTAGTTTTTAGAATATTAGTATTAGCAACAGCAGTATTAAAATAAGTATAAAGTTAGTATAGATAATTTAAACGTCTATTAAGCGCTTTAAGAACTTATTTAAATTAGCTAAAGCGTATTTAATAAAATAAAAATACTTACTTTAGTATAACTACTATAATTACTTTTAGTATAATAGTTATAATAATAATGCTTAGTCTTACTACAAATTTTTTTTTGTTTAGTAATGCTTTATGCGTAGCGCAGGCACGTTATATGCAAAGTAATAAAATTAGCAGCTTTTTTAAGTATACTAAACTTGTATAGCTAAGTATCTTGTAAGTAGGACTTTTTAATGTACTTAGGATTTAGATAGTAGACTATAATAAAAATTAAAGCTTAGTGTTAAAGTGCGTAATAAGTGCGCTAATGTTGCGTATTAAGTATATTAAGCAAGATAAGGACTACAAAAAATATACTAGAAAATTTTTTTATTACTACAACAAATATTACCTTGCATAGACTACTTACAACAACTATATACTTTTACTTTTACTTTTAAAAATTTTTAAGAAACAAACAATAGAATTTAAGGGTTACTATAACAACACTATAGAACTTAATTTATAAAGCTTGCTATACATCTAACCTACAAGTAACACGCGTTTTAAGCGCACATAACTTACGCGTAGAACACGCTCTTTGTTAAGCTACTCTTATACACGATTTAGGAAGTTTTAAGTTAAGGCTGTTAAAACGCTAGACTAGAGGGGGAGGCTCTGTTACGGATAGTAGCGTGCTGGCTAGATCCGCCAAACTTGCTTATCGTTAGCTTGCCTACCTGCAATTGTGCTTATAAGGGGCTTCTTACCTGCGAGGATACCTGCAGGTATTATTGCTTAAAATATACACACGTTATTATTTAAAGCTATCTCTCACTATCTTCTGTGGTGTGAAGCAAGTACTATTGCCTAAAGCTACCCCTTACAATAATACTAATATTAATTTCTTTGTAGTAAGCAATAATATTGCTAAGCAGCTTATGCTTATTAACTTAGTACTTATTCTTATTCTATCTCTAAAAACTAGTTAGCTGCCTAAGCAAAAAGCTTAAATAATTAAAAACTTACCTCGTTATCTTTGTATATAGCTATAAAATAATTAGCAAGATTGTTGTTAATAGTATAGTATATATAAAATAAGCAACTACTATAGTAAGTAATACTTAAACCACTATTTTAAGCTTAATTTAAGCAGCGCTTGATATATAAATTATTATATATATTTTTTATACAGCACTTATATAAAAAAAAGCAAAAATATAATAAGTACGCAGCGATTTTTAGAGAGCTTATAAGCGCCTTTTTTTAAGTAAAAAAAAGCGCGTTCCGCCTTATAAACAGCTTAATAGGCGTATATAGGCTAGTGCTATTATTATATTACTGTTCTCTAGACGTTGCTTAAGTAGTAATCTACTTTGATTAAATAGGCTCTTAAAATAGTCTTGCCTTTGCGCTAGCTTAATTTCTTAGTTAGGCTTTTAGTTTAATAAACAATTTACTAAAAGCTTAATAGCAGACTTAATTTAATAAGCAAGTTAATTAGTTTTTAAGCTAAGCTACTAAAAGTCTTAAAGTGCGCGTATAGATTTAAAGGCAAAGGCAATAAACTCTTATTATTTTGAAGATTAGCTGCTTGCTAAATTTTATTACCAAATAAGCTTTTACGCGCGTAATAAATATGCTTAGCACTATTCTTATATTACTAGCGCAGGCTTTTTAAGTGTGGGAGCTAAGAAAGAGCAATTGTTTCATCACCTAAGTGGAAAGTGAGTATATTAATTAACTAAGTGCTACAACAAAGTGTCCAATAACTACTAAAGAGACATAAGATAATCTGGCCCGTTTATATAGACGCTAGCGGGTCCGTTACGTAAACAGCTTACTAGGATCACCTAATTAACAGGGTAATCCGCGTGTTAATACTTTAGCACACCCCCTAGAATAGTAAGAATCTATTAATCTAAGCTCTAAGCAAGAAGTTAATCCTTTCTAAATTAGTATCGTTAATTAAGAAGTCTTGTTATAACTTTAATTTTACTGCCTAATTTTTTATCTCTATTGTAACATTATACTATTGTTTTAATTAAGCAGGCAGCTTGGTCTTATTATAATATTAAAATATTAGATATACTTTAAATATCGCGTAACTAGTCTGTACGTAATTAATATAAATACTAATTGCGTCTACTGCCCCTTTAAAACCTTTAGCCTTACTATAATATTAATTACTAAGTCTTCTTAATCTTTAACGCACCCCTATTACTATTAATATAATAAGCCTTATTACTTTACTATTCTTTTACTAATTAGCTGCTAATCTTTCTAGTGTAGTTTGTCTTTAATAGTAATAAGTATAAGCGTTGCTTAGAAAGCTACTATTAAGAGCATAATGATTGCTTAAAAAGCCTGCGCTAACAACGTAAAAATAGTGCTAAGTGTAAGTACTATATATATTAAAGCTTATTTAAGAATAAGATTTAGTAAGTAGCTAATTTTAAAAAAAGTAAAAGTTTATTGCCTTTGCCTTTTAATTTGTATGAGCACTTTAAGACTTCTAGTAGCTTAGCTTATAAATTAATTAACTTACCTATTAAATTAAGTCTACCATTAAGCCTTTATTTAAATTTTAATTAAGCTAAAAGCCTAACTAAGAGATTAAGCTAGCATAAAGGCAAGACTGTTTAAAAGCCTATTTAAAAGTTAAAGTAGATTACTGCTTAAGCAACGTCTAAAGAATAGTAACACAACAATAGTAATAGCCTATATATACTTATTAAGTTGTTAATAAAGTGCAACGCACTTTTCTCTACTTAAAAGAAAGTGCCTATAAGCTTTTTAAAGATTGCTACTATTTTGTTATATTTTTATGTTCCTTTATTTAAGCGCTCTATAAAAAGGTTACTTGATAGTTTATATACTAAGCGCTATTTTAATTAAGTTTACACTAGCAGTTAGAGTAGCACTTGCTATAGCAGTTACTTATTTTAAATATGCTATACTATTAATAACAATTTTACTAATTATTTTATAGCTATGTGTGAAGATCGTCCGTAGATAATCTGTGTTGGTTCTCTTGGAATAAGTGAGTGTAATGGACAGGGGTTGTACTAGCACGATTAGTAGATTAATGTAAATAGTAAAGGGTTATGTTAGCACGTTTAGTAGAACAATGTAATAACACGGAGGAGTTAAAAATTAGGTAATCCTTAGATTGCACTTAAAGTTAAATATACTAAGCTATAAGGGCTTAATGCCTACTACTATATACTAAGAGAGTGTTTTACTGTCCTACAGAATCCTATGCTGTCCTATAGAATCCTATGCTATCCTATACGTAGAACGTGTAGGATTTTGTAGTACATTGTAGGACGCATGTGACTTGTCTTATAAAGGATTTCCGCCAAGGCCCCGATTACGTGCCTAGTGCGGGGTAGCGTTATCTATTAGCACACAAAGGCTTGTCCTTTGTTTAGGTAGTCTAGGATCTCTTCCTGCCTTTATTCTTTATACATAGTCTGTACCCTCTCTCTTCTTAGGTTCGTAACACTATATATAAAGATAAAAAGGTAAGTTTCTAATTATTTAAGCTTTTTACTTAAGCTGCTAACTAGTTTTTTAGAAATAGAACAATAATAAGTGCTAAGTTAATAAGTATAAGCTGCTTAGCAACATTATTACTTGCTGTAAAGAAATTAATAGTAGTATTATGTTTACTAGAAAGCTTTTTGCGTAGAAGCTTTTAGTTAAAAATTACTGCACTTAAGAGATGTTATTTTATAGTTTTACTACTTAGCTTCTACTACTTATTCTTACTCTTACTCTAGTAAGCGCTTTTAATTAAAGATATAAGCTCTATAATACTCTATATAACTTTAGTTAACTTATAGTATAGCCTACTTAACAGTTAGCTTATAATTTGTAATAGCTATAGTAACAACAGCTTTAGCTATAGTAGTAATAGTAGCATTTTTTGCGTTAATTAAGAGTTTAAAAACAGCATGCTTATAGAACACTACTTTCTTCTACTTTATATTATTATATTTCTAATTATGATCTTAATTGCTATACAATTTAATTATATAGGTATAAGTATGCTAGAGTAAGCTAACAATTATGTTTTAATTCTATTAATAGAAGTAATAAATTAAATTTGCGCTTTTATGCTACTTGCCTGTAGACTTTAGCTATCTAAGCTAAAATAGCTAATAATACACTTAAGCTTACTAAGGCTTAGAAAGCTAAGCAAGACTTACTAATAAAGTCTAGTAAGTATAATAATTCTAATACTTACTAGTAAGCTTATTTTTAGTTCTAGCCTTTAGTTTTTAGTTAGTTTAGCTTTTAATCTCCTGCTTCTTCTAAGCAATTAAGGGAAGACTTAGCCTAGTATTTAAATATTACTACTTAATATTAATTTTTTACTTATTAATTATTGTTGCTTTTAATTAAGTACTTAACTTACTAAAAGTTAAGTAACTACTTAAACTTCTTAAACTATTATTAAGTAAGCAACTTAGTTAGTCTATTAGCTAGTATAATTGCTATTTCTAGGTACTTAACTTAAAATAATCTTTTAGCATATCTCTACTATAGCTATATATTTTATATATTTATATACTTTAAATAAGTGCTAATCTGCTTATTTTTCTTAACTATAAGCCTAATTATTTAATAATTATTACACTAGACTATTAAAAAAAAATTAAATTAAAAGATAGTTTGTAAAAGAATTATTTAAAAGCTATAGCCTGTTTAGTAGTTTAGTTAAGAGCAAGTAGCTTAGCTTTAGTAGTTAAAGTAGATACTATAGTCTACTAAGCCGCCTTCTAAAATATTAGACTACTATATAAATTATCTATATATTTATAGAATAATTAATAAGTTTTTTAATTATCTGTAAAAGAAGCATTGACTATAATTATTAAGTCTAGGCTATTATAGTTTTTATATTAGATTACGTTCTATTTTGTCTAATAGAAGTATATAATTACTTATTTAACAGCTTTTATATATTAATTACTAAAGTTTATAAGGAAGTGTAAGAGCTTTAAAATTAAGTAAATAACATCTAGTTAAAGCATTATAGCTGTGTATAGCACTAATTTAACCTTTTTTTAGTAAGCTTTAATTTCTTGCTTAGTTGCTTTGCTAGTATTCTTAATTAGCTCTTCTAACAGCATTAGGGTTTTTAAAAGGCTATTATTCTTTAGCTTAAACTTTTTTGTAATCTAAAAATATATATATTATATGTAAGCATAATTATTTGCTTTTTAAAATTTCTCATTACCTAAATACAAGAAAACTATTAATCTAATTCTTGTTTTTATATTTTATACTTATTTATATTTTTTAACTAAAGATCTATTGCTCTCTACTTATAATCTTTTGCAAAGAGTCGTAAAATATTATCTAAATAAAATAAAATTAAGATTTTTCTTTTTTAATTAAAGAATAGGCAGAGCTTCGTTACTAAAGCAATTAGTCTAATCTCTTTTAGTAATCCTAAAAACTTCTTATACTATTATAGTAGTAAGTTTTATAATTTATAAAGTGCGCAGTTAAGCTATACGCACTTTTTAGGCTTCTTAAAGCTATCTAGCATCTTATAAATTACTAGGTTATCTACTATAATTAACGCATTTAGAAATGCTCTTACAATATTATATTACTTAATTTTTAAATTATTTTTAGTAGTAATAGCTATTGCTGCTTTCAAGGACCTAGCTGCTAACGTAGCAGTATATATTAAATTAATAAAGTCTTTTTTTTTAGAAAATACTTTTTACAACAATCTGCGCCTTACATGTAAGAAAAAAGCTATTTTAATTTAACTTATAAGTTTATACTTACGTTATTAGTATTAGACAATTATCTACTTTTTTTTAATAATTTAGTTTTAGTCTTATTCTTACTTAACTAATTAATCTCTTTTGTGTAGGTATTTTTAAATAAGGCTCTTATAAACTACAAAAGTAATTACTTTTATAACTCTAGTAGTTTAGGTAAATTATTATAATGTAGTTAAGTATTTTCTATAGTTAGTTTATACTTAGTAAGTAAAGCTACTATAACTATATAATTAAAAGTTTTATAGCTTACTTAGTCTCTTTAAGTTACTTATAGACCCTGCAGGTAAGCATTATAAAAATTAATTTATAATAAATTTTTATAATTTACAATTAATGCGTTAATACTACTTATACTTTTACTTCTTAGTTAATTATTAAAATCTTAAGTTACGTCTTTATGCTTACGCCTGCTACTTAGTTTATATAGCAGAAAATAACAACTTATAAGCTAATTTAGGCTTTTGCTAACAATTCTAGCACTACGTCTAGTAAGTAAAAGTTAAGCTTATAATTACTTACTTTGTCTACTATCTAAGACTTAAAATTTCAAACTATAAAATAATTTGCTATTTGTCGCATATATCAGCCACGCGCCTCAGCCACGAGGCTCTAGCCACGAGGCTCTAGGCACAAGCGTCAAGGCCTGCGTAGCGCGCGCAGCGCCAAGCGCCGAGCCTCAGAGCCTTTACGCCAAGTTTAGAAGAAAGCATCTAAACTCTATAGAATACTTGCTAGGCTTAGAGGAATCTCTCTAAGCTCTACACCACTCTTTACAGACTACAATATTTCTTTTGTATATAGAGAACGTCCTAGACGCAGATAGAAAGACAGAATTAACTATCCGGTTCTCCTAAACTACTGTTACTAGCTCCTTGTTTTCCACACTGTTTATAACTTGTTTACTCTAAGTAGAAGTCTTGTTATAATTAGCTAGCGCGTTAGAGTCTTTAGGCTTAAATTATTAAACTAATAATAAGTTATTAAGCTTGTATAAAAAAGGCTCTTTACTTTTAATATTAACAAGTTAGCTTCTCTAAGTAAGCGTACTACTATTTAACTGTTAAATACTTTATAATTAATTACGTTGTTGCTCTTTAAAGTTTTTAGTTTAGAAGTAAGTTTTAAAGTAGCAAGACTAGTATTTTGCTACTAATTTAAGTAAGATTTTAATAGTGTACTAGCTTTATACTTTATTTGCTTAGCGTTTTCTAATCTACTTTTATACTTAGTTAACAGGCCTTCTTTACTACTTAAGATAGTAAATAAATTACTTTTAAAGTTCTTAGTAGTTAGCTGCGTTTTTTAATCTACTATACCTTAAAAGGCTAAAAGAACTTATAAGTCTTCTTCAAGATTAACTAGCTTACTATTATAAAAACTTTTTATAATTTTAATTGCTTAATTTTTTAGTAGCTTTGTCTTACAATTTCCTTTATAAAATAACTATTTATCAAAAGTTATATTATAAATAGTAATTAACTAATTAAAAGTTAGTACTTATATATAGTATACATTAGAGGCTTAGTAACTAACTAAATAACTAATAGAGCTGCAAAGATTAATCTTAAATCCTTAATAATTTCGCCTAGCTACCTTCTCTTTATTTAATTAGTAGGCTTAGCAGCTATAAGCATAAATTCTACTCTAGTCTAGGCGTAAATTAGTAGTTTAATATTTAATTATAAGTAGTTAATAGTATTAAAAATATTTCTTAAACTATTCTTTAAGCACCTAGTAAAGAGATTAGTAGCTATAAATTTTAGTAAAGCTTATTTTATACAAATAAGCTGCTGTATTTATAATTAATAGCTAAAGCTTAGCTAGTAGATTAGTACTTCTACGTATTTTACTAGCTTTTATAATTAGCTTTTAGCCTACTTTCTTTGTTAAGCTATTAGGCTAATAAGTGTATAGTAGTAGCGTTTTAATTATAATTTCTCTTTTTATTGCCTATTCTTTATATCTTAATTACCCTCTTTAAAGCAGTGTAGCAGTATTATTATTGTAATAAACTTTTATTATCTTATACTAATATTTTCTTTCAAATTCTGTAGTAAAACTTTTAATTATAAGCATAATATTATTTAGGATTTTAACTAAATATTATAATTATAGAGCTTGCCTAAGTAGTTTTTCTTAATAATTAGTGTCTATTTCTTAAGCAGTTAACTAGTTAGTAAATTAAATAAATCTTATAAGATCTTATAAATAAGTTAAGGTACTCTTTTTTTTAGTTATTATAAAATTACTTATAAAGCATAAGCTATTATATAGTAATTATATTCTAACAGCTTCTTGCTAGTAATTTTAACATTCTATGCTAAGTAAACTAAAGCTTTAATAGCTTGTTGTTCTAGGTATTCTAATCATTAATGCTATAAATCCTTATTACTAATACATACCTAAGGTTTCTTTAATTATGCTATAGCATTTACTAGTAGTAGTTAAGTAATATAATAAAAGAGTTACTTATATTTAATTAATAAGAAATTAAAGTAACACTCTAAATTAATCAAAACAACATTCTTCTTATTTGTTTTAAATCTTATAGTATAATTATATCCTAATTACTAAATACCTGCTTGCTTAAGCTGTGCTTTAGAGATAATATTAACGTAAAAGCCTAGTACAAACTTAATATTAGTAAGTAGAAAACTAGCTGTCTTAGGGCTAGCCTTACTATATAGGACGTTCTTAAGCAGCCTATTTCTTATTCAAGCAACTAGAATAAATTAAGTGCCTACTTTAATAGTCTTGTTCTTGTCGTATTCGCAATAGGTGCCTAGTACTAGTTAATCTATGCTATTAACTAAGTAGACTACTATAACGAACACGTTACAACTCTCTTATCCTCACTGTTGTCTCTAGATCTTATCTGTATCGGACCTACTCCGGTCCTAGCCTAGATTGCAGGTATAAAGACAGCTTAGAACCTATAGTTACTCTGTAGATTTTTAATATCTCTTTGTACAAGGCCTATAAGTATTTTATTAAAATAAAGGCTTTTTTGTAAATTACAACGCACTTCTATATACCTTGCTATAATCTCTTCTACTGTTACTCATCTGTAAGTCTTGCCTACGCTATTATATTATATTAAAAATCTTGTTCTAGCTAGTAATAGTATTTAAAATAATATTGCAGCTGTTAGTTTAGACTACGCCTAAGCCTAAGCCTTTCTAAATATAAACTAGAAGCTTTATACTATTAAGTCTAATAATACCTTAAGTAGGATTCTCTAGATTTCTTACTAACTAAAGCCTTCCAGTTTAGAACTTTTAACTTTAATAATAAAGTAAATAACTTTAAAAAAGTTGCATAAAGTGCGCTAAGGTAGAAATACAGAGACTACTAACAACTTCTTAGTATTAGAATTAATTACTAATAGCTAACTAAAACTACTTTAGACTCTCTTTAAAGTCTATCTAAGAATTAACTTATTACTAGAGTTAACAACAATCTCTATAGGACAAAGTAATTAGTAAGCAATTATTTATTGAGAAAAATAGAGTTAAGAAAAAAAAAGTGAATTTAAAAAAAGATCTTATTACACCTTATAAAAATTAAATGAATTAGTTAAATACGTAAGTTGCGCAATTAGCATAAAAAGTTATACTATTTAAAAATATAGCTATACTATCTACTAAAACACTACTAATAAAAGTAGATTTACTAATAAGCTAGTTAATATAGTACATTTTTATTACTTTTAAAACTTTATATATTAAGCTTATAAAGCGCACGTTTACTATTAAAAATTTTAATAATAGAACTAACTTTACGTTTTATTAATAGTAGGCCTTAATAAAAAACTAATTAGAGATTAACTTAAATTACTACTAAATTAAGCGTGCTTGCATAGCTCTTGTGTAAAGATATATTACTAGTATTACAAAAAGTTACTTTAAACTACAGTACTTAGCTAATATAGTTTAAGAATAGTTTTAAAATATAAAAATAATAATTATGTTACTTAAATTATATTTTATATTTAGTAATAAATAGGCAGAAAGCTGTACAGCTTTCTACTGCCTAATTATAAATAAAAAAGAAAAGCATTTAGCTTTTAAGGCAAAGTTTATTAGTACTGCTATTAAAAAGTTTATTTTTATGTTAAAGTAGTCTTTCTACTTATAAAAGAAAATTACCTTTGCCTTGCATGCTCTACATTTAGAATTTAAATACTTATAAAATAACTTATTTAATAAGATAGTTTAATACTATACTACTTTTAATATAGAAAAATGTAATTTTTTTATTAGACTAAATATAAATAGTAAACTAGTATATAGCTTAGCACCTTTATAAAAGCCTTATTTCTAATAATATTAGAGTTTACAGCTGTATTACACTAGCCTTCTATCTAATTTACTACTAATGCCATCTTATGCTACTTTAAGCACTCTTAGATTCTTATCTAAAACTCTAGCTTTTAATAACAAGCCTCTACTAAATACTTATTTTAAGTATAGAAAGCTTAGTTACTTTGTAAGTAATTATACTACTTCTTAAGTAAAAGAGATTAAGATTAAATAAAAAAAATACTTAGAAGCTGTAGAACATTACTTAGACTAGGAATAAGAGGGAAATAAAGACGCCTAGGACAACACTTTAGCCTAGGCCTATATAAGTATAATCTTGCTAATACTAATTTATAAAATTTATTTAGAGAAAAGTATTTTTTAGTTTTTACTATTCTTTATTTAAAAGGTTACAGTGCCTAGTTATAATTATTAATAAATACTAGAGCTTGAAGTTTTGTATTTTAAATTTTTTTATTACTTACACTTTTGCCTAATAACTTTAGGTTATTATTTAAAGACTGCCCTTTAAGGTCTCTAAAAAGGATTTTAAGACTAAATCTAGACTAAAGTAAATAAATATATCTATTTCTATATTTAAATTAATAGTAAAAAAATTCTTAACTATTTTTTTGTTATTGTAAACTTAAGTAAGTAAGATTGTATTATTAAAATTAAATAGCTTTAGTAATTTAACTTATCTTTAGATATAGTGTAAAACTAAATTATGTAGCCTACAGAATATTCTAATATATATAATTCTGCCCTCTCTATCCTGATGTAGTTAAAAGAACCTACTAACAATAAAGCTACTAAGAAGGATATCTAGCATAGAAACGCACTTCAAGAGAAAAATAATTACTAAAAAAAGCAAAGCTTTATAATAATTTTGATACAAAAAATTTGCAGCTTTTTTTAGCTTTTAGAAAGTTATATTACTTTTAAAGACACTATTCTTAAACTAAATTTTATTTAAAAAGACTCTACTTTACGCATTATAATTATTTTAGCTAACGCCTTCTATTTTTTAATAAAACCAAAAAAAAACATATTTTTTATAATGAGTATTTACCATATTAATTGTTTGTTAAAAGACTATATAGAACTTAATAATTCTGATAATGCTAAATTAATTTAGGAATAACTTTGATCTGTCTACTATTTATATTAAGACGTATTTAGCAAAACTGTAGTAGACTAACTACTTAAAAATTACTTATATAACTATAAGATTATTTTTACTTAACTACTACTAAATTAGTTTAGTTCTTTATATAAGTAGAGCACTAAAGAACTTAAAGCTACTTAGACGTTTATAATAGATAACTTTAAGAAAAAATATATTAATTCTAGTATTTACCTTTTTACTTCTCTTATTCTTTATATTTAGAAGCTTAATAAAGATATTTGCATTTATATTAATTATTGCAAACCGTGAGCCATCAGTCTTCGTGTCGAAGGGGGAGAAGAACAGTCTAAGCATTGTATTGTTTGTATGTAAATTGTTTGTATGCGGTACTGTGTAATTAGTGTTGTTTTTTAGTACCTTTAGCAAATTTTTTAACCCTAATTTTGCTTAGTAGTCTAAGCTTTTCTGCTCTAAGCGCTTAGCACGTGGACCTTATCCACTCACTGTTTAAATTTTGTTAACTACACACAATCTTTTTTTGACTTTTGCGACTAATTAGTAGAGGGCAGCTGCTTTTTACTTTTTTTAGAAAACCTATTTTAACTACAACAATAACCACTACCTTAAATACCTTAAAAAATAAATTGTAAACTTAATGTAATTTCTTAAAAAGACTTATTTTTAATTCTACGTATTAATAAGCTATTAGCTTATACGTATAAAGTCTAGTTCTTTACTAAGTTAAATATACGCGCGGCTTTTAACAAAATTAGAATAGACTTAGACTATAAAAAGTTTACTACTCTTTAGACTTAATATAGAACGTATAAGTTTAAAGTGTTGCTATTTAGATTATATAACATCCCTACTACCTATTATTGTTATATACATAATGTGTTGATTAAGTATCTTAATAATTTCTATATAGTTTACTTAGACAATATCTTTATTTACTCTAAATTAGAGTTAGAACATGTTTTTTACGTACAAAAGGTACTAAAAAGACTATAGTAAGTAGGCCTTTAAGTTAACATTAAAAAACGTAAATTCTATTTTATAAAAACAAAGTACCTAGGCTATATCTTAATAAACTAAAGGCTAGAGATAAATCCTAACAAAGTAGAACTCCTTAACAACTAGGCATAACCTACTACTATTATAAGTGTAAGATTGTTTTTTAAGTTTACTAAGTTTTACTAGCAATTTGTACTAAAATACTTATAAATTACTAAACTACTTTTTGCACTTTAAAGCCTCTTAAAGCTATTTATATAAAATTTAAATTATAAGGAGGCTTTGAGAAGGTTAAAAGCTGCCTTACTAGAAATTCTTACTTTATACTATTATTAATCTAAATATAATACTAAAGTAGAGACTAATGTATTAAATAGTGTTGTTATAAGTATACTTTTATAGAAACAACTAAATAAGAAATAGTGTCTAGTAGCGTTCTTTAGTAAAGTCCTATCTAGGTCTAAACTAAATTAAGAAATTTATAATAAGAAACTTTTTACTATTATTATAGTGTTTAGCAAGTAGCAAGCTAAATTAGTATTAGCTTACTTTAGAATTAACGTATATTTAGATTATTATTTACTTAAGTACTTTATAACTACAAAAGTCCTAAACGCTAGATAAGTATATTAAGCTAAGAAACTTGCTTTATTTTTTTTATATCTAATACACACTTAAAAAGAATAACGCCTATATAGATATTTTTTCGCAATACAAGTAAAATGTAGAAAACTTAAAGTCTACTTAAACTAATAATTATTTGTAAGTTTTACTTAGACTATATTAACTAAACAACTAAATTAACTCTAACTTTGCTTTTACTTATATTACTTATTTCTACGCTTAAATTTTGTCTCTATATATAGTAGAAGCTACCTTAAAGCCTATAACTCTAAATTTACTAGATTTAATTAAAATTATCTTACAAATAAATTGCACTACATTTAAAAAAAAGCGTAACTTGCTACTAAATAAGTATGAGATTAAAAATAAATTACTTTTATACTTAAACTACCTTTATATACTACCTAACTCTATACTTTGCACCTAGATAATCTAAAAAGCATATAACTAGGTTTTCTCTGCTTACTCTAGCGCTACTAAAACTTATTAGTTAATTACTCTAAATTATTACTAAAAAAGTATAAAAGCTACTTATAAAAGGTATATAGAGAACTATATAGCCTATTGTAAAGCATATTTAAAATAAACCTAAATTTTAAAGTTAATTTACTTTCTACTAATCTTTAATTGTCTAATACAACACTTATGTATTAACTTTAAAAAAAATTTACTAAATAAAGCTAGTTATAACTAGATTAACCCTTTTGAGACAACCTTTTGATGTGACTACACATTTTGTAGACATCTTTTTAGTAAAAAAAGATTTATTGCTAACAACAGGTATCTAAGCTTATGCCCCCTTGTTTGGCATTGCTAGCACGCAATTGGTGTGTTGCATGTTTAGACAGAAATAAAGATGCGCGATATCCCTCTAACTAACCCTCTTAACTAATAACTATTTACTGCTAACTATTTACTACTAACCGCAACTTCTATTATCCTGTTGCTATCTTAGCAGTGTTGTAGTTGCGGCGTTTAGTGCCTATTCTTAGATGTAAATAAACAACAATAGCATTACTATCTATGTATAGCTCTTTTATTTCTAAAGGTAACTTACAAAATTCTTTTGCTTGTTAGTTTATTTTAGCTACTTAATAGCTGTTTTAACACGCCTTTGCTTTTTGTAAAGCTACTTTTAAGTTTTTTTGCTAAAGTTATATTTGCGTAGAAGAAAATTGCTAAAGTAATACACTTTTACTATACTTAGACTATTAACATGCGTAGTATATATAGTGTACTAGCTAAACTAGCTTTTTATAGTCTTTGTTATAACTCTAATATTTATAATACTAGACGTATTAAAGATGTCTTAACTATAGTTATATTCTAACTTCTGCACTAACTTAACTACTACAGAGACTATTACTACTAGCTTGCTGCTTAATAATAGTAAACGCTAGTTTTGTAATTTACTACTATAGCTTCTAGTATAGTAACTTAGTAAGGTCTAACTTTACTTAATGTAAGCTATTAGTCTTTATATTAAAGAAAAAAAAAATAGTCTAAGTATTATATTATTTATATGCGAGTTGTTTGTATGTAGTACTATATAGTGTAAGAAACCCTAAAAGTAAGAAGTAGCAGGTAGGAAGCTTTTATAAAGAAGTATTGTAGGCTCCTACTGCAGTAACGTATGTGTTTTTACTTTTCTTGCTTAGTAGTCTAAGCTTTTCTGCTCTAAGCGCTTAGCGCGTAGACCTTATCTACCTACTGTTTAAATCTTGTTAACTACACACAATTTTTTTTTTAACTTTTGCAACTAATTAGTAGAGGGTAGCTGCTTTTTACTTTTTTTAGAAACCCCATTTTGACTATAACAACAACCACCGCCTTTGACACCTTAAAAATAAATAACTAGATTAACGTGGTTCACAAGCGAGCGAGCGCACTAAGCGAGCAAGCGTATCCTCACCAACGCGTTAACGTTAACACAACAACGCGAGATGCCTTAACAACACAACGCCTAATCTACTTATACTTAAGTAGATTTACAGCTTGCTCTTTTTAATATTAATTCTTAATACGTTTAAAGTAGCTATTATACGACCTAAATTTAAAATTTTTCTAAATCTACTCTTAAGTATTAACGCGCTAGAAGATGCCTTTAACATAACTATAATCTAAACTTAAAGCGCCTAAATAAGTTCAAAAAAAATGCTATAGTTAAGTATATTCTTAAAGAGTCTACGCAAGGATTTACGCCTATAAAGCTTAATATTTAAGTAATAGCTAATAAACTATTAAATAAGCGCGCTAGCAACTCTATTAGTAAGAACTAGGTTAATAACTTTATTAAGCAGACTCTTAAGCTCTATACGCGCTAGAGCTATTTTTATAATTACTAGCAAGTTGCCTACAAAGACTTAGTAGCTATCTAGCGCTAGTTTAACTTAGTTTAGGCAATAAAGTAAAAGTAGAGTATTATAAATAATAATATTTATAACTTTAATAAAACTAGCTTTATAATAAGTATAATTTTATTATAGTTAGTTAATATAAGCTTAAAGGAATATAGCAAAAAAAAGTAAATATAGCTAGGCAACTATAAGTAAGTTACTGTAATTTAAGGCGTAGGCGCGTTAAGTTACTAAATACTACTTTTTATTATCTTTGTAAGCAAAGTACTTATTAATATCTAGTTTAAAAATTTACTTACTAACTAAGTTTTTTAAGTTAGTTTTAATAGCTAAATAAATAATTAGCTTACTCTTGCTTAGTTAGAGTATTTTAATACTTATACAAAGAGCTGTACTATAAGTAGGTATTAACTGCTTATTATTAATAGCTATAAAAACTACTTCTTTATTAATTTTTAAGATTTTTGTAAAAAAAAAAAATTTTTTATATACTTACGCACTTATCTTACTTAATAAAGCTTTTTAATATTACTAAGTTTTTACTATTAAAGCATAAGTAAGGTAATATAGTTTTAAGCTAAGTACGTAACTACACTAACTATATTAGTAAAAAGACCTTTCTACTAGCTTTTAAGGCTGCTTTTAAGTAGTATATTATAAAAAAAAAAATTTAAGCTAGCTTTAAAGGCGCTAGTCTAGTTCTATATAACTTTTAAGCAGTGCTATTAAAGCTTGACATAGTAGTGTAGACACTAAAATAATTACTATAATAAGTAGCTGCCTAAATGGCGTAGATACTACGCAACGCGCACAAAGTTAAAGCTTAAAATACTCTTATTTAATAAAAAGTAAAAAACTACTATAAGTTTTTTATAAATTTACTTAACAAGCAAGTTATACAGCTAACGTAAAGCATTAGCGAGCTGCCCACCCCAGCGAACCGCCTAAAACATGCCAAGACTCTACCTAACTCTCTTCGCTTAATATGTCTAATTAACACAACGCGCAATTACTTAAATACAAAGGTAGACCCCTTTAAGCCTATTAATTAAACTAATTTTAAAGCTACTAAGCTGCTGCTGCTGCCTTTAACGTTAAACGCTAGATTCTTAACTAACACGCTTACAGAGTGCCTTTTTATCTAAATATACGCTTAAACTCTTATAAGCTTACTACTACTAAAGAGCAGACAATTGTCTAATATATTCTTAACTTTAATTTGTAAAGATTTGCGCCCTAGCTATATAAAGTAGTAGATATAGCTAATAAACTGCTAGGTGTTTGTAGTAGCAAGCTTGTTAGTAAGAACTAGGCTAAGCGCTTTGTAACGCGCTTAGATAAGCTTAAAATAGCTTTTAATTAAGCTAAAGATAGGCAAAGGATACTGCAGGAGAATCTAAAGACAATTAGCGCGTAGTTTAAGCTAGTAGAAAACACTAGAGCTAAGTACAGCATATACAACTATAACGTGCACAACTTTAACAAAACTAGCTTCTAAATAAGCTTAATTAAGTTAATAAAGGTTATTATAGGTTTAAAGAGACGTACTTAACTTATACTTATTTAGCTAGGCAATTGCAAGTAAGTAATAGTTATTTAGAGTGTCTACACTACTAAGTCTTTTACTTTGCCTTTTATTATTTACAAAGGACGCGTCTACCTCTTTATATAGTATAAGGAGGTAGATATACTGCGTAATTAGAAGCTCTTAGTTTCTAAGAACAGCTAGATAAATAACGCGCTTAGTCTAGAGTAGTTAAAGTACTTTAACACGTATACAAAGGCTAGTTAAGTAAAAGTATATAAGCTACTTATTTTAGATAGCTATAAAAGCTACCTTAACTAGAATTTTAAAAACTACTACTTTAAAAATAAGATTTTAACTTTTTGTATACTACTCTGTTTATTATATATTTTCTAGCTACTTAACGTTGTCTGCTTCTTGCTACTAAAGTATAAGTACTTTTAATGCGTTAAAGACTTAGCATGCTAACGCGTCTTTTATATTAATAAGGAAGGCTTCCTTCCTGCTTTTAAAAACGCGTTTTTTAACGTGTTTATAAAGGATAACTGCTAAAAAGCTTTTAAGGCAGCAGGACTAGTCCCTCTAAACGCGTAGGTAGTGTTAGATTATTTTAAAGTGCAGCTACGTACTCTGCTAGAACCTCTTTTCTTAGAGACGCTGTAGTAGTTAAAGACTCTAAGTAATACTTATAAGTTTAGGTTTTAGTTAAAGCTTATACGTAAGTTTTTTACTTAATTACTTGTTACAGCGTAGTTAGGCTTCTTATAGCTTATAAAGGGAGCTAAACTTATACTATACTAGAATGCGCTGCTTGTTACCCGTATTTACAAGGTTAAAGAGCAATTAGCAGTTATAACTAAACAGAAATCGCGTAAGAGAAAGCAAATTTAGTAAGGTAAGACTATAAAGTACAGGACTGCAGTAGCGCAGGTAGCTGCTAAGGCGTCTGCAGCGCCTTAGCGATTAAAGAGGGCTTGTAGTAGTAGTAATTAAGAACTAGCATAACTAGCTGTACGGCGCTGTAGGAACTGTAGTAAGACTAGGCACAACGCGCGTACGTGCAAAAAAGATACAGAAGCCTCTTCTAAATTAGATGTAAGCACTGCATACGCTAGCTCTTTGTTTAGTAGTGATGAAATTGAAGATTTATAACCTGTGTTGCTCGTGCTAAGCTTTTTTGGGCGGTTCACTGGGGTAGGCAGCTCGCTGATGCTTTACGTTAAGTAAAAAGGCTTAGCAAATAGCATATAAAATAATGCTTATAGTAATAAAAAAATAGCCTTTAAGAGGCTCTAAATAAAGCAAATAAGTAAAAAAGCTATAAGCAGTAATACGTATAAACAGAGAAGACTTTTACTATTAGCAAGGTATAAGAAGTATTAGCTAAATAAGTAAGTAGTAGTTGTAGTAATAGTAAGAGTACGTCTAAGAGGGTGCAAGGAGAAAGGCGGTACAGGCGTTGCAAGCAGACTAGACACAACGCTTGTACCTGCGTAGTTAAGATAGATAGTGCAAGTAATAATAGCGGTTCTAATAATTAATTCAGTATATTGTAATAGTTTATTAACTATGATAAAAGTGCGTAATATCGTGTTAACGTTAACGCGTTAGTAAAAATACGCTCGCTTGTGAACCACGTTAGCTACTATTAGCTTACTTATTAATTATAAAGAAGTTCTTGCGCTTAAGCCTTGCTAGACTTAAAAAGCACTATAAATATAAGTTTAGTCTAAACATTGTTTGCATTTCTATTACTAAGCTAGGTTTACTATCTTAAACGTCTATAATCTGTTAGAGATTAAGCTACTTAGCTGTTTCTCTACAGGATCCAGGTGCTCAAAATATCGCCTGGAATCTACAATCAACCTACGATCAATTAATTACTAACGCAAGCTATTGCGTAAGTACAGATCTTTCTAGAATGCAAGTAACAGGTATATATAGACTGTAGTTTAGCTTGTAGTTAGAAACAAAAAAGAGAGTTAAAAAAGAGAATATCAATATTCAATTAAGCAGTTGTACAATACAATAACAAGACTTAAATTACTCTCTTCCACTTGTCTCTATATTTATTTCTTTTATCTTATCGTTCTACTTCCGCCTCCTCCTCAATCGCTACTACAAACAAGTAGAAGGCAGAGACCTCTACCTCTAAGTTGATAGTAGAACAAGCAACTATACCTAGAGATTGAATCCGCAACACCTTTGACACCTTAAAAATAAATAGCTTCTACTTTAATTTTCTACGCAAGAAAATTAAATAGTACTATATTAAGGCGCGTTACATGTAAAATATAGATAAGAAGAGCTGTCTTTTTAGTATCTTAGGTAGATTAAAAAGAATCTTCAATAAGCTCTTACATAAGCAAGAAAAAAGAAAAAATACTATTTAAAATAGAATGCAAGAGTAAAATAACACTTCTAGCTTATATTTATGCTAATAGATTTTGCCAAGCGCCTGCTTTTATATATTAAAGAACTTTAAGATTAATATAGAATACTTAGTTATAAGCTCTCATTTTTAAAACCAATTAAGTTTACATTACTTTATTACTTTTAAGCTAAATAAATAATAATATTAGTCTTGTGTAGCTTCAAGAAAGTGTGTTGAATTACAATACTAGAATAAAAGCTTAATTCTCTTACTAATTACTTATTCTAGATAGCTATAGATTTTACTTTACTATAAATCTCACTAAATACTATGATGAGAACAAAACTCTCTTTGCATTTTTGTCTTTTTATTTAACCTATATACTATAGCCTCTTAATATTGCTTTATTTAAGCTTTTCTTATTAGCTTACTAGGTGTTACGACCTAGTTACGAACCCAAGTCTCACAGAGAACTACTACGACCCACGAACTAAGAACCAGACGGCTGCCTGCTAGGCTACAGCAGCAGGAAGTCACGTGACCGATTACTACGCCAAGGACTATTGCTAGGAGCGCTTACGACTATTAGCGACTATCGCTAGGAGCGCTCATAACTATTAGCAACTATCGCTAGGAGCGTTTACGACTATTAGCAACTATTACTTAGTATATAGTAATAAGCATTAAGCTCTTATAGCTTAGTGTGTTTAACTTTAAGTGCAATCTAAGGATTACTTAATTCTTAACTCCTTTATGTTATTATATTATTCTACTAAACGTGCTAACACACCTCTATGCTATTATATTAATTTACTAATTGTGCTAGTACAATCCCTTGTCTATCGCACTCGCTTATTTCCTAAAAACTAACACAGATTATCTATAGACAATTTTTACACTTTAAACACTTTTAAAGATAAGTAATACTACTATAAACACCCCTACTAATTCCTAAACTACAGGAACAACTACGCGTACTAATAAGCCTAAAACCTACTATAGTAACTGCAATAAGCTTAAGGTATAGCTACTTTAAGTTAACAGATACTTCTACATTAAAGGGACTAAGATTAACAACAACAACGTAGTTATATAGGCCTTTACATTTTTATAAGGAGCTACTAAAAAATAGGCTAACCTTATTTTTGCGCTAATATATAGACAACACTATTAACAATAACATTAATAAGGAACTTGTTAAAGACTAGGACAACTTTAAAATAAAAATAAAAAAGATATTCTTACTTTTTAAGAAATCTACAGTAGTAGAACAAAAGATCTAAAAGTTATAATAAACTTGCTCTACAGCTAATTATATAACAGAATTTTAGTAGTACTAAACAGTTATTAAATAAGACAACAACGCTTTAATGCAGATGTACTAACAAGGTCTTAAACTAGCTATACAAATAGAAATTATGCAAAGTAGAGCTACTTTTAATATGCTTAACAAACTTATAGCTAAAGCTATTTAAGTAGATAATAACCTTTATAAGCTTAAGCTAGAAAAACAACTATTCTTACTTTTTTATTTTTAAGGTGTCAAAGGCGGTGGTTGTTGTTGTAGTCAAAATAGGGTTTCCAAAAAAAGTAAAAAGCTCGCGCTAAGCGCTTAGAGCAGAAAAGCTTAGACTACTAAGCAAAAATTAGAGTTAAAAAAATTTGCTAAAGGTACTAATAAACAACAATAATTAAAACGTGTTTAACAGCAATTGCTAGCCTATAGCTAGCAACAAGATTGCAATAGAGATAGAGAAGAAGAGTAAGAACACATACGTTACTACAGCAGGAGCCTATAATACTTCTTTATAAAAGCTCTCTACCTGCTACTTCTTACCTTTAGAGTTTCCTACACTATATAGTACTACATATAAACAACTTGCATATAAATAATACAATACTTAGACTGTTCTTCTTCTTCTTTAACACAAAGACTAATAGCTTATATTAAGTAAAGTTAGACCTTACTAAGTTACTATACTAGAAGCTATAGTAGTAAATTACAAAACTAGCGTTTACTATTGTTAAGCAGCTACCTCTATTAGTTAAAAAGAAGCTAGTAGTAATAGTCTCTGTAGTAGTTAAGTTAGTGCAGAAGTTAGAATGTAACTGTAGTTAAGACATCTTTAATACGTTTAGTATTATAAATATTAAGGTTATAACAAGAACTGTAAAAGGCTAGTTTAGCTAGTATACTATATACACTGCGTATGTTAATAGTCTAAGTGTAGTAAAAGTATATTACTTTAGTAATCTTCTTCTGCGTAAATATAACTTTAGCAAAAAAACTTAAAAGTAGCTTTATAAAAAGTAAAGGCGTGTTAAAACAGCTATTAAGTAGCTAGGATAAACTAATAAGCAGGAGAATTTTGTAAGTTGCTTCTAGGAATAGAAGAGCTATATATAGATAGTAATGCTGTTATTGTTTATTTACATCTAAGAATAGGCACCAAACGCTGTGACCGCAATACTGCTAGGATAGTAACAGGACGACAGAAGTTGCGGTCAGCGGTAAATAGTTAGCGGTAAATAGTTATTAGTTAAGAGGGTTAGTTAGAGAGATATTGCGCATCTTTATTTCTGTCTCACACTAATTGCGTGCCGGCAATGCTAAACAAGGGGGCATAAGCCTAGATACTTGTTGTTAGCAATAAATCTTTTTTTACTAAAAAGATGTCTACAAAATGTGTGGTCACATCAAAAGGTTGTCTTAAAAGGCTAAAGCACAACTATTCTTACAAGGAAATTATATACTTAAGAATATAGATACTTAACTATGTTAAATTTATTAACGCCTGTACCTTAACTAAGGTTAACAGCAAAGTTTTACTTCTAGGACCCTAGAACACTATGTAACTAATAGCTATAAGCCTATATATTTTAACAACCTTAACAAGGGCCTAAAAAGGAATAAACTTTAGTACAATAAAAATAGCAAGAAAAAAATTACTTGCTATATATATAGCAAAGAAGGTTACATAAAATAGAACTGCTAGAGCTAAAGTAAAGTAACGTAATAGTTAAATGTCCTTTACTATGCAGTACTTAACAACAATCTAGAGAAAAAATAAAATATTATTACTAGACCTACTATTACAGTTTGAAGGAAGGACTAGGCAAACATTAATAGTCTAGATAACTTCTTTATAATTACTTTAGAGAAAACCTTAGACGACGACGTTTTTAAGATAATGCTTAACAAAGAAATAAAAGCAACTCTAGCTAACTAAACTAAGCATAGGAAGATAGCTAGGTTTTAAAAAACTTACTAGCCCTTTATACTAGTAGCAAAGGAAGCACTAACAGCTTAAAAATAGGAAATTTTACTACTAGCTGTATAGAAATACCCTACTACGCTAGACAAGCAAGATATTAATATATAAGTACTACTACCTTTAAAAATATAATGCTTAAATAACCTAGCTAAAAAGATTAACGTTCTGCTAAGGTAGCTTAGACAACCTAAGGATATCTTTATAGAACTTTATAAAGAAATATTAACAGAATACTACTAGTATGCTAATTTACTAGCAGAACTGCAGAAGAAAAAAATTATTCTAAAAGCAACTATTAATAAAGTTCTATATAATAACTTTGTATAGAAATAGACCTAAGATACTAAAGCATTCTAAAATAAACTAACACAGCAACTCTTAAATAAAGAAAGAGAGGAGATTTATAAAAAACTCTAGGCAACACGCTAAAAGCGCAGGACTTAAAGTAATAGCTGCGCTATAAATATATATTATTAGATAGACCCGCGCAATCTAGAACACGTAAGGTACTCCTAGATAGTATATACATATAACAGCTATACTATACATTATTTAGACAAGTATAGATTAAGCTAGTTTCTTAAAAAACTAAAGAGAATACCTTAATGCTAATACTTATAGTATAACTGCCTTAACAACAAATACGCAGTATACTTATAAAATAAACAATATAGCCTATACTTTTATAAATATAATAATCTAGAAAAGACCTTATAGATGCACATAATATAGTAAAAAGATTATAAGAATAAAACTTATACATAGGAGTACAACTAGCTCTTATAGCATACGTGCCTTAATATTAAATATAAACTTTATATAGTTACTAAGAAGTTTTATAGATTTAGCACACAGTCTTTTTTAGACAGACGCCCTAGACACTTAGAACTACTAAAGCAATAAACATAATTAACCTTCTAAGCCTCTTTAAGCTACTAGTAAAGCTTAATAGACATTAGATAATAGTATTAGTAGATTTTAGCTTCTAAGCTAACTTTGTTTCTCTTTAAGTAGTGCAAGTAGCAGGCTTATAAATACTAAAAAAATAAAAACTTTACTTACTACATATAGCAAACAGTTAGCCTATGCTAGGTAAAACAACTGTTACGCACAAGGTTAGCAAAGTAACGCTTAGTATCTAGAAATATAAGGAAAAATTAGACCTAGACGTCTTTAAATTAGCTACCTAAAACATTATATTAGGAATTTCTTAGTTATAAGAACACAACTTATAGATTAACTAGAAGTTAAAAAAGTTTTTATTTAAGTGCTGTAGACTAAATGCAACTACAAGCTAGCTTACGCATCTAATAACTAAGATAGTAGATAAAAGGAAGATTAAATATTACTAAGAGATAGTAGACCTTAATTAAGAACGGCCTTACGACATAAGGGTTCGACTGTTAAGACCTAGAACTAGGACCCGTGGAGAAGTCTTCACGAAGACGTCGGCATTCTTAGACAATGGCCCGACGAGCAGCCAGCAGTCACGTGATTGCTTAGTGCTTAGTGCTCTTAGTACTGCTTAGTGCTTAGTGCTCTTAGCACAACTAAGCATACTAAGCAGAGCATACACTTGTTAGTATATAGCAGTAGGCATTAAGCCCATATAGCTTAGTGTGTTCAACTTTAAGTGTAATCTAAGGATTACCTAATTCTTAATCTCTCTGTATTATTATATTATTCTACTAAACGTGTTAACATAACTACCTGTACTATTACATTAATTTACTAATTGTGCTAGTACAAACCTCTGTCTATTACACTTACTTATTTTAAGAGAACTAACACAGATTATTTATAGACAATTTTTACACTTTAAACACCCTTAAGATAAGTAATACTGCTATAGACACCCCTGCTAATTTCTAAACTACAGGAACAACTACGCATGCTAACAAGCCTAAAACCTACTATAGTAACTGTAACAAGCTTAAGGTATAGCTACTCTAAGTTAATAGATATTTCTACATTAAAGAAACTAAAATTAACAACAACAACGTAGTTGTATAGGCCTCTACGTTCTTATAAGGAGCTGCTAAAAAATAGGCTAATCTTATTTTTTGTTAATATATAGATATAACTATTAACAACAACACTAATAAAGCACTTGTTAAAAACTAGGACAATTTTAAGACAGAAATAAGAAAGGTATTCTTACTTTTTAAAGAATTTGTAGTAGTAGAATAAAAGATCTAAAGGTTATAATAAACTTGCTTTGCAGCTAACTATACAACAGAGTTTTAGCAGTACTAAATAGTTATTAAATAGGATAACAACACTTTAATGTAGATATACTAACAAGGTCTTAAACTAGCTGTATGTATAGAACTTATGTAAAGCAGAGCTACTTTTAACACGCTTAACAAACTTATAGCTAAAGCTATTTAAGTAGACAACAACCTTTATAAGCTTAAGCTAAAAGAATAACTGTTTTTACAAAGAAATTGCATACTTAGAAATATAAACGCTTAACTACATTAAACTTATTAACGCCTGTACCCTAACTAAGGTTAACAACAAAACAATACGCCTAAAATTCTAGAATATTATGCAACTAACAGCTATAAGCTTATGCACTTTAATAACTTTAATAAGGAACTTAAGAAGGGCAAGTTTTAGCACAATAAGAATAGTAAGAAAAGAATTACTTACTATATATATAGCAAAGAAGGCTATATAAAGTAGGACTGCTAGAACTAAAGCAAAGTAATATAATAGTTAAATATTTTTTAATACGTAGTACCCCGCAACAATTTAAAAGAAAAATAGAATGTTATTACTAGACCTACTATTACAGTTTAAAGAAAGGACTAGGCAAATATTAATAGTCTAGATAACTTCTTTATAATTACTTTAGAGGAAACCTTAGACGACGACGTCTCTAAAATAATGCTTAACAAAGGAATAGAAGTAACCTTAGCTAACTAAACTAAGCATAGAAAAATAGCTAGGTTCTAAGAAACCTACTAGCCCTCTACACTAGTAGTAAAAGAAGTACTAACAGCCTAGGACTAGGAAATTTTACTACTAGCTGTACAAAAATACTCTACTACGCTAGACAAGTAAGACATTAATATATAAGTACTACTACTCTTAGAAACACAATGCTTAAACAACCTAGCTAAGAAAATTAACGTTCTACTAAGGTAGCTTAGACAACCTAAGGATATCTTTACAGGACTCTACAGAGGAACATTAATTAAATACTACTAGTATACTAATTTACTAGAAGAACTACAGAAAAAAAGATTATTTTAAAAGTAACTATTAATAAAGCTTTATATAATAACTTTGTATAGAAATAGACTTAAGATACTAAGGCATTCTAGAACAAACTAACGCACTAACTCTTAAACAAAAAGAAAAAGGAGATTTATAAAGAACTCTAGGCGACACGCTAAAAGCGTAGGACTTAAAGTAATAGCTGCGCTATAAATATATATTATTAAATAGACTTGCGTAATCTAGAACACGCAAGGTACTTCTAGACAGCATATATATATAACAGCTGTATTATATATTATTTAGACAAGTACAGATTAAAATAGTTTCTTAAGAAACTAAAAAAAATGCCTTAATACTAATACTTATAGTATAACTACTCTAACAATAAATACGCAGTACACCTATAAGATAAATAATACAGCTTATACTTTTATAAATACAATAATCTAGAAAAGACCCTGTAGATGTATATAACGCAGTAGAAGAATTACAAGGACAGAACTTGTGTATAAGAATATAACTAGCCCTTATAGCACACGTGCTTTAATATTAAAAGTAAACTATATATAGTTACTAAAAAGTTCTATAGATTTAGCACATAGTCTTTTTTAAACAAACGCCCTAAACACCTAGAACTGCTAGGGCAATAAACGCAATTAACCTCTTAAGCCTCTTTAAGCTACTAGTAAAGCTTAACAGATATTAGATAATAGTATTAGTAGACTTTAGCTCCTAGGCTAACTTTGTTTTTCTTTAAGTAGTGCAAGTAGCAGGTTTATAAACACTAAAAAAATAAAAACTCTATTTACTATATATAGTAAATAGTTAGCCTATGCTAGGCAAGACAACTGTTACGCACAAGGTTAACAAGGTAACGCTTAGCATTTAAAAATATAAAAAAGAATTAGACCTAGACGTTTTTAGATTAGCTACCTACAACATTATATTAGGAATTTCTTAGTTATAAGAACACAACTTATAGATTAACTAGAAGTTAAAAAAGTTTTTATTTAAGTGCTGTAAATTAGACGCAACTACAAGCTAGCCTACGCATTTAACAACTATAATAGTAAATAAGAAAAAGATTAATAATATTACTAAGAGACAGCAGACTTTAATTAAGAACAGCTTTACAACACAAGGGTTTAACTTAATAGATACTAGTAAGACACTTCTAGGTTACAAAGTTAGAGTTTTAAAAAAGCACGTAACTTTAGATATCCTAAAAAAGTATAAAGAATTTTAGCACCTTTTTATAAAAGTAGTAGATAGCAAAGCCTTACTAAGATACTAACCTTAGGACTATAAGATTGTCCTAGAAGAAGAGAAGACTCTACTCTTTAGGCTAATTTATTAATTATTAGAGATAGAACTTAAAGAACTAAGGACTAAGCTAGATAAGGATCTAAAGAAAGAATACATTAGACTTTTAACATTACTAGTAGAATTCTCTATACTCTTTATACTAAAGAAGAATAGGCTACTAAGGATATGCGTAAATTACTAAAAACTTAATAATATTATAGTAAAGAATTAATACCTATTACTAAATATTACAAAGCTTTAAAATTAATTATTTTATGCTAAAGTTTTTACTACATTAGACTTTTAAGATAGATACTACCTTATTAAGATAAAAAAAAGTAAAGAATAAAAGACAGCATTTTAAACATAATATAGACATTATAAATACACTTTATACTGTTTAGGCTTACAAATGCCCTAGCAATATTTTAGAAACTTATTAATAATATGTTAAGAGCACATTTAGATATTTTTGTTATAGTATACTTAAATAACATTCTTGTCTACTCTAAGAACCTAAGAGATTATGTAGAATATATCTGTATAGTACTAAGGTGCCTAGACTAGTTTAACCTCTAGCTTAAACTAGAGAAATGCAAGTTTTATAAGAATAAGGTTACTTTCTTTAAATATATAGTAGAAGCACAGGGAGTATAAATAAGCAAAAAAAAAATGCAGGTAGTTAAGGAATAGCTATACTTAACAATAGTTAAAAAGATATAATTGTTTCTAGAATTTTTAAACTTTAACTAATAGTTTATTAAGAACTACTTTAAGATTGCTATCCTGTTAATAAAACTTACAAGAAAGGAGATACCTTTTAAGTAAAGTAAAGAAGTAGAAGACACCTTCTAAATGCTTAAGAAAGTAAGTATAGAACTACTATGCTTTAGAATATTCTAAGTAGAACAACTATTACGCTTTAAGACTAATGCATTAGACTTTACACTTAAAGGCTACGCTAGTTAATTGCATAAAAGTAAATAGCACCTAATTGCGTACTATTTACAGAAATTCTCTAGACTAAAAGAATAATACAACGTCTACAATAAGGAGCTGCTAGCTATTATTATATACTTACAGCATTAGAAAGTATACGTAGAAAGCTACTTAGAACTTACAATATTTATAAATTACAAAAATTTTGTTAATTTTACAACTACTAAAGTACTTAACTAACAATAAATAAGATAGTTAAAACTACTTAAATAATATAAGTTTAAGATTATATATACACCTAGAAAAGATAATAGTAGAGCAAATGCTCTTAGCTAATAACACAATATTGTAGAAATAAAAAAAATTATTAATACTGCAATACTTAAGATTAACAAAGATAAATTACTAGGACTAGCAAGAACGCTAAATGTAGTCCTATAAATTATACCTAACGTACTAGAAGAGTTGTAGGAGGCAATTATTAAACAATATTACAATAACCCTGTATATAGTTATTCTAGTATTATACAAACTATAAAACTTATTAAGAGAAATTACAAGTTTCTAGAAATAAAAAACAAGGTTACTTTCTTTATTGCTAAGTGCGCAGACTATTAAAAAAATAAGTATAGCACCTACGCACTCTATAAAGAAATGCAAGCAATAGAGCTACCTAACGCACTATAGTTAGATATCTTTATAAACTTTATTACAGGCCTACTAGTCTTAAAAAACTCTATTACTAAAGTATCTTATAACGTAATTCTTGTAGTAGTTAATTAATTTGCAAAACAAGCAGAATATATTACTTTTAAAAAAGATTTTACAGCAGTACAGCTAGCACACATTATTAACAACTAAATTATTAAATATTACAGCATACTAAAGTTAATTATTAGTAATAGAGATAAGCTTTTTACTTCTAACTTTTAGACAATACTATTAGCTGCAATTAAAACAAAAAAAAAGCTATTAACAGCCTATTATCTGCAAATAGACAGACAAACAGAGTAAAGAAATTGTATAATAAAAGCTTATTTTAGAATATATGTTAATTAACAATAAAATAATTAGGTATTATTACTACTTATAGCACAAATAGCATACAACAACAAGATATTAAAGTTTATAAAATAAATACTATTTTACGCAAACTATAAAAGACACCTAAGTCTTTTTACACGCATACTTCTAAGCTAGAAGATAAAAGTAGCTATTGTGCTAATAAGCTTAAAACAGTATATAAGTTACTTAAAATAACACTTAAGAAGGCTTAACGCTAAAGCATTTTATATGTTAACTAGAAATAAAAAATAGCACTTTAGCTAAAAAAAAGGGATAAAGTATATTTGCTTACAAAGAATCTTCGCACTAAACAACTAAATAAAGGACTTAATAATGTTAAAGTTAGACTATTTTTAATTCTAGACTAGAAAGGACTAGTTACGTATACACTTAACCTTCTATAAAATACAAAAATCTACCTAAGATTCTATGTTAATATGTTAAAACTAGCAGACCTAGAAACGCTACTCTAGAAAACCTTCTACTATAAGACAGAAAAAGAAAACAAATTTAAAGTTAAAAAAATTCTCGCACACTAAGACAATAGCAACAGCAAAAAATATTTAGTTAAATAGTTAAGTTACTTAGATAGCAACAACACATAAGAACTAAATATAAACTTTATAAACTACTGTCTGCACCTTATAGAATACTACTAAAATTAAAAGCTTTTTAATAATTAAGCAGCAAGCCCTTAAAAGCACTCTAGGTGCTAGGCTAAAGGTTTAAAGCTAAACTCTTAGAAATACTAAAAAATTTTATAGTCTCTCTAGCCTCTTTACGCTCTAACTCTTTAATTTTATAAGACTTAACTGCTATTACATCCTCTACATAATAGTTTAACAAATTTATCTATAAACAAAGCTGCTCCTTGTAAGCGCGCTACACGCGTAATTCTTTTAACGCCTTTTTATACATTTTTATTGCAGCATCTTGCGTATTATAACTTTCTTTTATACATACGCGTAGCTTTTCTTTTTCTGCAGCTAAACGCTTAAACTCTAACTTTGTTACCTAGACGTTACACTATTAGCCCTAACGTAAACACTTACTATACTTTTTTAAACAAATATATACTTTGTATACGCGCTTATTGTGCGTACAAACAGAATATTTTTAAACTATAGCTTTTCTAAAAGAATTAATAAAGTTGCAAAGATAGTAACAATAATTAGTACTAGTAAGAAGTTTCTGCTTAGGCATAGTAAGACAAAAACAAGGCAGCTAACGCTACTTATAACAAAGGAACAGCTCTATTATAAGCTAAGACTTTGCTACTATTATGTAACTTAAGAACGACTTACTAGAAGGAGAAAGGATAGTGTTAAGACCTAGAACTAGGACCTGTAGAGAAGTCTTCACGAAGACGTTGGCATTCTTAGACAATAGCCTAACAAGCAGCTAGCAGTCACGTGATTGCTTAGTGCTTAGTGCTCTTAGTACAACTAAGCATACTAATTATACTATAGAACTGCTTAGTGCTTAGTGCTCTTAGCATAACTAAGCATACTAAGTAGAGCATACACTTGTTAGTATATAGTAGTAGGCATTAAGCCCTTATAGCTTAGTGTGTTCAACTTTAAGTGCAATCTAAGAATTACCTAATTCTTAATCTCTCTGTGTTATTACATTGTTCTACTAAATGTGCTAACACAACCACCTGTACTATTATATTAATCTACTAATTGTGCTAGTACAAACCCCTGTCTATCGCACTCACTTATTCCAAGAGAACCAACACAGATTATCTACGGACGATCTTTACATTAACTTAATAGATACTAACAGGGCACCCCTAGGTTATAAAGTTAGAGTTTTAAAAAAGCGCGTAACTCTAAATATCTTAAAAAAATATATAGAATTTTAGCATTTCTTTATAAAAGTAGTAAATAGCGAAGCCTTACTAAGACACTAACTCTAGGACTATAAGATTATTCTAGAAGAAAGGAAGACTTTACCCTTTAGGCTAATTTATTAATTATTAGAGATAGAACTTAAGGAACTAAGGACTAAGCTAAATTAGAATCTAAAAAAAGAATATATTAGACTTTTAACATTACTAGCAGGATTCCCTATACTCTTTGTACTAAAGAAGAAGAAACTACTAAAAATACGCATTAACTACTAGAAACTTAACAACATTATAGTAAAGAATTAATACCTATTACTAAACATTATAGAGCTTTAGGATTAATTATCTTACACTAAAGTCTTTATAGCATTAGACCTCTAAGATAGATACTACCTTATTAGAATAAAGAAAGGTAAAGAATACAAAATAGCGTTCTAAACACAATATAAACACTATAAATACACTATTATACTGTTTAAGCTTATAAACGCCTTAATAATATTTTAAGAACTTATTAACAAAATGTTAAGAGCATATTTAGATATCTTTATTATAGTATACCTAGATAATATTCTTCTCTACTCTAAAAACTTAAAAGATTATGTAGAACACGTTTGTACAGTACTAAGGTGTTTAAATTAGTTTAACCTCTAACTTAAACTAAAGAAATATAAGTTTTATAGGGATAAAGTCGCTTTCCTTAAATATATAGTAAGGGCACAAGGAGTATAAATAAGTAAAGAAAAAATGTAAGTAGTTAAGAAATAGCTATACTTAATAATAGTTAAGAAGATATAATTATTTTTAGAATTTTTAAACTTTAACTAATAGTTTATTAAAAACTACTCTAAGATTGCTATCCTGTTAATAAGACTTATAAAGAAGAAGATACTCTTTAAGTAGAGTAAAAAAGTAAAAAACGCCTTCTAGACGCTTAAAAAAGCAAGTATAGAACTACTATACTTTAGAATATTTTAAGTAAGACAACTATTGCGCTTTAAAACTAACGTATTAAACTTAGTACTTAGAGGCTGCGCTAGTTAATTGTATAAAGGCAAATAGCACCTAATTACATACTATTTACAAAAATTCTCTAGACTAGAAAAACAATATAACGTCTACAACAAGGAGCTGCTAGCTATTATTATATACTTATAGCATTAGAGAGTATACGTATATTTATAGATTATAAGAACTTAGTTAACTTTACAACTACTAAAGTACTTAACTAATAATAAGTAAGATAGTTAGAGCTACTTAGACAATACAAGTTTAAGATTATATATACACCTAGAAAAAATAACAGCAGAACTAACGCCTTTAGTTAACAACATAATATTGCAGGAATAAAGGAAATTATTAATACTGTAATACTTAAGGTTAACAATAATAGATTACTAGGACTAGCAAGAACGCTAAACGTAGTTTTATAAATTATATTTAATATACTAAAAGAATTGTAGGAAGTAATTATTAAACAACATTATAACAACTTTATACATAGTTATTTTAGTATTATACAAACTATAGAACTTATTAAAAGAAATTATAAGTTTTTAGGAATAAAAGACAAAGTTACTTTCTTTATTACTAAGTACGCAGACTATTAGAAGAATAAGTACAGTACCTACGCACTTTATAAAGAAATGTAAGCAATAAAGCTACTTAACGCACTATAGTTAGATATCTCTATAAGCTTTGTTATAGGCCTACTAGTCTTAAAAGACCCTGTTACTAAAGTATTTTAAAATACAATTCTTATAGTAGTTAATTAATTTATAAAATAAGCAAAGTATATTACTTTTAAAAAAATTTTTACAGCAGTATAACTAGCACATATTATTAATAACTAAATTATTAGATATTACGGTATACTAAAGTTAATTATTAGTAACAAAAATAAGCTTTTTACTTCTAACTTTTAAACAACGCTATTAGCTGTAATAAAAATAAAATAAAAGCTATTAATAGCTTACTACCTGTAAACAGATAGATAAATAAAATAAACAAACTATATAATAAAAGCCTATCTTAGAATATATGTTAACTAATAGCAAAATAATTAGGTATTGTTACTACTTATAGTATAAATAGTATATAATAACAAGATATTAGAGTTTATAAAATAAATACTATTTTACGTAAACTATAAAAGACACCTAAATCTCTTTACACGCACACTTCTAAGCTAGAAGATAAAAGTAGCTATTATAATAGCTAATAAGCTTAAAATAGTATATAAGTTACTTAAAGCAATACTTAAGAAGGCTTAACGCTAAAGCATTTTATATATTAACTAGAAATAAAAAATAGCACCTTAGCTAAAGAAAAGAGATAAAGTATATTTGCTTATAAAGAATTTCCGCACTAAACAACCTAATAAAGAACTTAATAATATTAAAGTTAGACTATTTTTAATTCTAAACTAAAAGGGACTAGTTACGTATACACTTAACATCCTACTAAATGCAAAAATCTACTTAAGATTCTATATTAACATGTTAGAACTAGTAGACCTAGAGACGCTACTTTAGAAAACCTTCTACTACAAAATAGAAAAAGAAAACAAATTTAAAGTTAAAAAAATTATTGCACATTAAATAGAAAATAATAGCAATAAATACCTAGTTAAATAGTTAAAATACCTAGATAGCAACAATACATAGAAACTAGACATAAACTTAACAAACTACTAACAAATTATGCAAAAATACTATAACTAAGCTAGAAATTAAATAAAAGGATGTTAGACACACGCAATAATAAAAATAACTTACTTAATTATTACTACTACACTACTATGTTATAATAATTAAAGATGTAAAAATAAATAACGTACCTATAAACTACTGCTAGCCTTAGACACAACACTACTAACACCTAGCAAAGCAACTACATTATTTATACTACCTAGAGTAGACTACAATATTAGCAAGTGCGCAATACTAATAGCTACTATAGAATAATTAAAGAACTCTACATTAATGTCCTTACTCTCTGCTTCTAACTTAGACGTAAGGCAAAGCGCTTTTCTTTATGTACGCTTATTAGCTTATAATAGTATTTTCTTATTACGTAATAAGCGCATAATTACTTTAGACAACAACTTCTTGTCTGTATTTACTTTTACTTAATACTTCTTATAAGTTTTATCTAGAGAGGCCTAGAAAATGTTTACACACGCCTAGCCTAAACGCGTGCACTCTGCACACTTTAAAAAAGAATTTAGTATAATATAACAAGGATAATTATTAACAAAACACTTATTATAAGCAAAGTTAGAAACAAAATTAGCATTAAGAATTTCTTAGGTAAGATAGATTTAGCGTTTTTAAGAACTAGACAATATAGCAAATCCTAAAGCTTATAACAACATGCGGGGCAACTTTGCTTATAAGCTAAGTATTTTGCAAAAGATTAGGTAATCTAAAAATAGATCTTAAGAGAGGGAGAATGGTGTTACAACCTAGTTACAAACCTAAGTCTTACAGAGAACTACTACGACCCACGAACTAAGAACTAGACGGCTGCCTGCTAGGCTACAGCAGCAGGAAGTTACGTGACTAATTACTACGCTAAGGACTATTGCTAGGAGCGCTTACAACTATCAGCGACTATTGCTAGAAGCGCTTACGACTATCAGCGACTATCGCTAGGAGCGTTTACGACTATTAGCAACTATTGCTTAGTATATAATAATAGGCATTAAGCTCTTATAGCTTAGTGTGTTTAACTTTAAGTGCAATCTAAGGATTACTTAATTCTTAACTCCTCTATGTTATTACATTGTTCTACTAAACATGCTAATACACTTCTGTGCTATTACATCAATCTACTAATTGTGCTAGTACAATCCCTCGTCCATCGCACTCGCTTATTTCCCGAGAACCAACACAGATCATCTACGGACGATCCTCACACTAGGCTAAGATACTTAATTACTTTAATAAGTAAAAAGGATTTCTTTTACTTCTTTTACTAAGCTAAGTAGGCCTTTTAGAAGAAAATAACAATTTTAAAAGCTTTTAAGGCTATCAGCCTTTTATTTAGTAATTTTAAAGTTACATTAAAAAGGTTTAGTATTAATAGCTATTTAAGCATTAGTAAGTTTTTGGGTTTAAGTGCCTTAAACTAGAGAAAAGTTAAACGCCTACTACGCAAGGAAGTAAAAAATACAAGAAATAAATAAGTTTAAAAGCTAAGCTAGGTTTATTACTATACTTTAACTTAAAATACTTTTCTTAAATATAAAGTTAAAGACCTATAGAATGCTTTATTTAATAAAAAGACGTATAAAAATTAAAGCAAGCCTTTTTTAATCTAGGAGCCTAAGGAGTATTAAAGTAGAGCAATAGTTTAGTCTCTAAAGAAGGTAAAGAAGGCACATAATTACTAAAAACTTTAAGAGCACAAAGAGGAGTAAGTATAACACTAAAAAGCTAAGATAAATAGGCATTCTTAGAAGACAAAGTAGGCAAAGGCAAAAAAAAGAAAATAAGGCAATAGGCAAGGGCTGCAGCTTAATTAGTAAGAAAGAAGAAGAAGGCTAAGAAGGCTACTAAATAGGCCTCTAAGGCAGCTGCTCGCAGAGCTATAAAACAGCTTTAACAATATATAAAAACTTCTTAAAAAGGTAAAAGAAGCAGCTTTAAAGCTCTTAAAAAAATTACTTAATAAAAGAGGCCTATTGCGCGCCCTACAAGTATTAGAGAGCTTTAAAGTAGTGTTACAGCTTTACCAGCGTCTACCTTGCGCACAAGGCGCGCGATTAAAACTCTAACTTAATTTCTATAGCTATATATTCTAATTAAGCCTTATTAATTCTACTACTAAGAAATCTCGCGATAGAAGCTGTTGTGTAAGGCTCTACAGCCTCAAGTTGTAGGGCTGTTTTGGTGTTCAGGTGGCTCGTTGGGTGGTGGTAGCTCGTTGGTCCGTCCACCTCAGTAGTTGTACCAAGCAAAACTGACCGGGTCGATAGGTTAACTAGGTCGATGATTATTCACGTTATACTTAGGATCTTTACGCTAAAACTCAACTTTAATTATAGTTAATATAACTTACTTATTTATTTATTTTTAAGGTGTCAAAGGTAGGGGTTGTTGTTGTAGTTAAAATAGAGTTTCTAAAAAAGTAAAAAGCAGCTACCTTCTGCTAATTAGTCGCAAACGTCAAAAGAAAGGTTATTTGTAGTTAATAAGATTCGCAAAGTAGGTAGATAAGCTCTAGGGGAAGCTTAGACTACTAAGCGATAATTAGGGTTAAAAGAATTTGCAAAAGTACTAAACAACAACACTAGTTAAAACGTGTCTAACAGCAATTGCTAGCTTATAGCTAGCAATAAGAATACAGTATAATTGCAATAGAATTGCAATATAATACAATAGAAAAAGAAAAAAATACGTACGTACTATAGTAGGACTTTGTAATACTTTATAAAGCTAGTATATCCTACTTTCTACTTTTTACTTTTTAAACAGCACTACATATAAAAAATTTGCATACAATACACTGCACTGCAATATAGCGTACAACTTTTACAGCAAGCATCTTCTTATTTTAAGCTCTCTTTTTAAAAAAGTATATTTTGCTATTATCTACTTAGCACTTAATTTAGTTTAACTTAAACTGCTGATATAAACCCTAAAATTTAGTAAGTATTTTAAAACTTAACTACTTAGCTAAACTGCTAAGTTTATAGAATTTCTAAACAAGTTTTTTATATGTAATATCTTTATATATAAAAAGTTTATTAAGCTTTAATCTAGCTAGATATAAAAAGAACATATAATTCTAAAAGTATTTACTAACACTAACGTATTACTTAAAATTTATTACTTTAGCATCTTTTTCTTCTTATTTATTATGCAAAAGCTAAGTATAAAGACTAGAATTTAGCTTAAATAGCTATTGCAAGATATTAAATTAGCAATAAATAAAAATAAGTTAAAAAAAAGTAAGCTTTCTATTATTATACTTATAAGTTAGTAAGTAAAGCAATAATAGTGCTGCTACTTTACTTTATTTAGAAGCGCCTAGCAGTAAAGCAATAAAAATAGGCAGAATAAGGCGCGTTAAGTTAAAAAGCAATTTATGTCTTTGTTTTACTTTTCTTTGTTTCTGTCTAAACATGCGACACACTAATTGCGTGCTAGCAATACTAAATAAGGGGGCATAAGCCTAAATACCTGTTAATAGCAATAAATCTTTTTTTACTAAAAAGGTGTCTACAAAATGTGTGGTTACATCAAAAGGTTGTCTTAAAAGGCCGAAGCTATATAACTTACTTTAACTTCTATTTGTAGTTCATACAACCCAATCTAGCTTCAACTTAATTTTAGCGTATAAAAGTTTAGTTATGGTATAGGTTGGGCTGCGGTCTAATGTAAGCTGACCCAACCCTAATCCAACCGATACCCATTTGCCAGCTTAATTACAATAACAACAGCAAGGGCTACAGACAGTAGTAAAGTGTAAGGAAGTATAAAAGAGAAATAGGGGGGTATAGAGGTAATGTTGGCAAAACTACAGGAGGTGCAGGGGCGGAGGTGGGGAGATAGACTTGTCCTGTTAGTATATAGAGATGAAGGAGTAGGTGGTCCGCTTGTTGTATTCAGGTGAAACGGGAATGAGAAACATGACTGTGCTTTTAAGTCTATCATTGGCAAAAGCTAGACATTGTAGGTAAATCTCTCAAAGACGCATTCGTACACATTGCCGTGTATCTTTAGTTACACGCTATCAGACCGCCTGAGGACTCTCATGTGTAGCGGCATCCTCTATCTCAAACCTTCTTTGAATCCCCTCCCAACCCTTCTTAACCACATCTGCCATAATCCTACCCATAATGCCTTCCCTCCCCAGCTTTTCCACCGCTTCCTCCACACTCACTAGCTCGCTGTTATACGTGACTTCCAGCTCATCTACCCCTGTATTCTCATGATGCCTTGGCTCATAGCCCTCAGGCTCTTGCTTGATTCTCTCCCTCAAAGAGAGGTTCTGCGGATATGCCGGTGGCGGTTTATACGCCGCGCCTGCTTCCGTCTCAAGCAGGGTTTCGAGACTAGGAGGAAGCGTTTCGGCGATGTACCAGTAGATTATGTATTGCCGAGTACCGAGAGGAAGAAGTTGCATGTAGACGGGCTCAGCGGTCTGTGGAGAAGCGTGAATGCGCGGGTGGGCTTGCGGTTGGCGGTGGACAGTGGGCAGAGGGAGTAGGCGGTTGCGATAGCCAGACTTTTCAAAAGGTCAGTAATTTCGTTCTGTTCGACGAGAATTTAACAGTAATGCACCTCCTCATATCCTTCTCTTTCAGCACCCGTACCACTCTCTTCGCCGGCGTCGCGCCGTCCCTTGGGGAGGAAAAAGACATTTTGTCCTCGGTACACGCAACTACAAATCACCACGCGACTTGTCGCAAGATGGAATATTGCGACGCCGCCGCCGACTACGAACTGGTTACTATCATAGTGCGCGGTGTAGATTTCGCTCTTGTTTGCTGGCATTGTTGGTCTAGACGACGAAGGGTTGAAAGAATATGTTTCGACGGTAAAAGGCCAGGCATGAGAAATGTGGAAGGAGCTCCTGCTCAACGGGCGGCCTTCAGGTTATAGCGCTTGTGCTTTGAGACAGCGAGCGGCCTCTTCGCCGTGTGACACCCATGATTGAGGCTTTGATCGTTGATGCCTGGTATACGTGTGTCGAATTGAAGAAGATGTGGTGGGGCTAGTGACGTTGGCTTTCACGTGAACAGCCGACCCCGCGATGATAGAGGGCACAAAGCTCTTGTTTTTTGAGTTTGCAGTATATTATATAAATTATTTTCAGTCTCACCATCTTCGGTACAACTGGCCTAATGGCCCAATGGCAAGGCGCTTGACTACGATTCGTTCGATATCAAGAGATTCCAGGTTGTAAGTACCGTGTCCGTGCGCGTTTTGAGCCAGTTCATGTTTTGAGCCACCCCACCAAACTGAGATTTTAGAAAAATGAGGCTGTAGA
>WBOK01000284.1:0-90547 GCA_009289805.1 Alternaria gansuensis | reverse complement strand
ATATTGTCGTCCTCCATCTCCATTTGCTTCTTATTTAATCCTCCTAAGTCTCTAGAGGCAAATCGTTTTTTGTTGTTTTTTGTTGTTTTTTGTTGTTGTTGTTATTTCTTGGTGGATTTGAGCTTTAATAAGCTCCTCGACTTCTATTGGCTCTAGATGCCTTGGCATGTGGTCTAAGCTTTTTAGAGAAATTTTTCTCCTAGCTAGAGGGGTGGGGCGACTCTTTCACCCTCTCTAGCGCGCTAGCGCCTTCGCTGCAGGCTTTAAAAAGTGTTGCAATCGATTTCTTGTGGTCGTTTTCCTTATATCCAGTTGTTTCCAAGCAGTTTCCAGGAAAGTCGATGTGTGTTGACGAGCTAATTGCTTTTAATAACTACTTAAACAAGCTTTTTTTTAAAGGCATTTTAGGTATATTTAGGTATTAAAGCAAGTGTACTACTTTTTTAAAGTTAAATATATATAGAGTTTATTATGCGCAGACTATTGTAAATAGAAGTTAAAGTACTTTAATAATTAACTATATTTATATGGTTTTTAAGGTGTTTAGTTTTTATTTTTATTATCCTTAGGTATTGCAGGATTATGCTATAGTTAAAATAAAATATATTAAAGCAGCTAGTTGTAATATAAGCAGCATCTTTAAACTCTAGCTAAATGCTACTAGTACAAGTAGCATAGTTCTAGTGAGAAGATTTACTGTCTAGATTTTAAGCCTAGCTAGTTATACTCTACTACTTATTTTAATTAGTTATAATTTTATTTTCTTTTTCCTATATAGCTTCTTAAGGTAGGTATATTGATAGACCTAACTTCTTCTACCCTTCTTTTTAAATAACCTAGTGTTTGCTTATTTAGAATTAGTAAGAGTTTTATAAAAGCTTATAAAAGTGCTTAGCTATAACGTGTGTGTAAATAGCGTTTAGTTGAAAAATATAATAAAAAGCTATAATAAATTATTACAATTAATAACATACAGTATATTAATATTTGCTTTATAATTTTAATAGTATATAAGCTATAGTTCTCTAGTAGATGCTTATACAGCTAAATTAAAATTAACTTGTCTCTTTAATTATGGACTATATTAGGCGCTTTTTAATTAGAATTTATAAATTTAAAAAATATTAGAATAAAAGCGGTATAGTTATAAAGTTATATAATAAATATTACATTATATAGATTATGTTAATTAGCTGTATTAAGCGCTAATTAATGCTAATAACTTAGTACAGGAATACTACTTTAATTAATTTAATATTGGTGTTCAAAAGCGATCGTACCACCGTCCTGATCGTACCACCGTCCACCTCGGTACTAATTAGTCGCAAATGTCAGAAAAAAGATTGTGTGTAGTCAACAAGATTCAAATAAGCGCTTAGAGCAGAAAAGCTTAGACTACTAAGCAAAAATTAGGGTTAAAAAAATTTGCTAAAGGTACTAAAAAACGACACTAATTTAAACGTGTTTAACAGCAATTGCTAGCCTATAGCTAGCAACAAGATTGCGATAGAGATAAAGAAGAAAAGTAAGGACATATACGTTACTACAGCAAAAGCCTATAATACTTCTTTATAAAAGCTTTCTACCTACTACTTCTTACCTTTAGAATTTTTTACACTACACAGTACTGCATACAAACAACTTATATACAAACAATATAATGCTTAGACTATTTTTTTCTCTCTTAAACACAAAGACTAATAAATTATATTAAGTAAAGTTAGACCTTACTAAGTTATTATACTAGAAGCTATAGTAGTAGATTACAAAGCTAGCGTTTACTGTTATTAAGCGGCCACCTTTGTTAGTTAAAAAGAAGCTAGTAGCAATAGTCCCTGTAGTAGTCAAGTTAGTGCAGAGGTTAGAATATAACTGTAGTTAAGACATCTTTAATGCGTCTAGTATTATAGATGTTAAGGTTACGACAAGGATTGTAAAAGGCTAGTTTAGCTAATACACTATATACACTGCGCATATTAATAGTCTAGGTGCAGTAAAGGTGTATTACTTCGGCAATCTCCTCCTGCGCAAATGCAACCTTAGCAAAGAGACTTAGGAGTGGCTTCGCGAGGAGCAATGGCGTGTCAAAACAGCTATTAAGCAGCTGGGACAAACCGACCAGCAGGATATAACAAGATTAACAATATATTTAAGCTTCTAGCGCCTGGAGATAGTATATGTAGTCTAGAGGAGAAAACAGTAGAAGATAAGCTTACAGAAGAAGAGTTTCTACTTCTAGCATAGAAGTAGTAGCGCCTTAAGGCTTAAGCGTTATTGTAATTACAAGCTATAATAATTAACTATAGTAATAAAGTTTTAGCTATTTTCTAACTCTAACTAGTAATAAATATTAAATACTATAACTTAACTCTAGTCTGTGCGACCTAACCTATAGTATACCTACGCGTAGGTACCTATAACTACAACCTAACTACAACTATAACTACAACTTAACTTATACTTATAGTCTATGCGCGTAACTACAACTACAACTACTAGTTAGTGCAACCTAACTACAACTACAACTACTAGTCTGTATAACTTAACTACAACCACAACTACTAGTTAGTGTGACTACAACCTAACCTATTCCCACGCTAAGCGTAACTTAGCGTGGATATAAGTTAGGTTGTAGTTAAGTTAGCTTACGTCAGACCCCAACCACAACCCAACCTATACCCATTTACCAGCCTACTTTAGCAGAAGACGCCTTCATATAAGTATTAAAGTGCTTAAGCTACGCAAGTGCGCATTTATTACTAATCTAGCTAGTAGAAAAAATAGTCATAATTTAATTGCAAGGTCGATTAGTAAACTAGAAAGCAATAAAGACTTTCCTTGTAAAAATAATAAAAAGCAGAATAACATGCTTTATTGTAGAGACGCCTTATACTAGAGTTACCTACTTGCAATTGCTAGACTGTAGTTTCTTCTAGTTTCTAGGTTTCTCTAAGCCTATAATAATAAGCTAAGAGGATATCTTACTTATTATAAAGCTAGATTTATTAAAGTTCTAGGTGTTTTTATCTATAATACTATATTTTGCCCTTATTAATTAAACTAGGCTAAACTAGGGCTAGATAACTACTAGGTTTTTGCAGGCAGCTTACTAGCAATTATTTAAACATCTTTATTATGTTCGCACTTTAGGTGTATGCTTAATAAAGTTATTAACCTAGTTTTTGCCTATAAGCTTCCTACTTCGCTTTCTTAGTAGTAGTCTATTAGCTATATTTTATACATGTGCTTTTAAGAGCGGCAAACTACGTAAACTCTCCTTAAGTATACGCTCTATAATTGCCTTCTCTTCTAGCTTTATAAGGCGCTTTAAGTTTAGCTTATAATTGCGTTAAGAGCGTTATCTAGCGCGTTAGCTGCGTACAGTCGTTTAGGGGACGTTGTAGACAGCTACAGCACGCTTATTACTTAGAATCTAGTTTAATATAATTTTTAAGATTGCTAGAATTATATCTCTTTTAGTATAAGCTAGTTGTACGTTGCGCTGTTAAGATATAAGGCGATACTGCTGCGCGTGCGCTGCGCTAGTGTTGGGGTAGCCACTCGCTTAGGGTGGCCACTCGCTTGTGAACCACGTTATATATGTTAACAATAAAAAGTAAAAGTTTCATTTAGTAAAAATTAAGATAAGAATAAAAGCTTACAACTAAATAAATTTAAAATACTAATTTAAAGTATCTGTCTAGCAAAATAAAGACGTTACTAATAATTAAAATAGGATATATATTAACTAGAGCCTACTTAGTAAAGTAAAAGGCACAAAAAAGGCAAAAATTCAAATAACTACTTTTATTTAAGTATACACTATAAAACCTTAAAACAAAATTATTTAAACTTTTCTTAAAACTAAAATTTGTCGAGTATATTACTTACTAACTACTACAAACTACTATCTAAATAATATTTTCTCATAAGTTCTACTGTACTACAGATGTTAAAAAAAATTAGAAGTTAAGTTAAGGACAAGAAGGCAAAACGCTTTCTTCAGCTAGGCCTACAGCTACTAGTCCTAAGTTACTATTAACACTATTAAGCTTAGTCATGAATACTATAACTACACTTATGCATAAATTAGTGTTATTTATAGTTTAACTAAGACATAGTATAGAAGTCTTTACTAAAAAAGATGTTACTAAATTCGTAAAAAACTTTAACAACAAGCTAATAGTAAAAGTATTTATAATATAATAAGAGTCTTTATTCTACTAGACTACTTTTTTAATAAAGATTAATTGCTCTCTTACATCTTAAAATGTCTACTTAGATACCGAGGTGGACGGCGTAACGCCCGGGACGGCGTGCGATCCGCCCATGCAACACCATTTCTTCAACAACGCGTAACACCACCAATATAAGCTTAATTAAGGCTGCGCTTGCAGCTATAGAATCGCTGAATCCAGGAGAGAAACCTATATACGCGCAGATCGCAAAAGAATATAGTGTTAAGCCTACAACCCTCGCTCGCAGGCATAAAGGTGCATCAACCTCGCGCAGCCTCAAGGCTTAGAATCAATAGGCTCTCTACCTACAACAGGAGCTAGAGCTCCTATAGTATATCAAACAGCTCACTAGGCGAGGCCTTCTACTTACACGAGCTATAATACGAAATTTCGCCTTACAAATTACAAGAAAAGAGGTTAGAATATACTAGGTTAATCGCTTTGTCCACTAGTACCCTGATGAGCTTATTTCAAGATAGACAATAGGCATGGATAACAATCGCCACAAGGCTAATTCTAGGAGGAAGTACTGCCTATACTTTGATCTCCTACGCGAGAAAATTGAGCAGTACTACGTTGAGGCGCGTTATATATATAATATGGATGAGAAGGGCTTCCTCCTTAGTATTCTAGGAAAATCAAAGAGGATCTTTAATAGGCCTTTATACAAGCAGGGAAAAAAGAGAAGTACTATTTAAAATAGCTCGCGAGAGTAAATAACACTCCTAGCCTACATCTGTGCTAATAGATCTTACCTAGCGCCCACTCTTATATATTAATGAACCTTAGGATTAATACAGGACACCTAGTTACAAGCTCTTAATCCTAAAACTTATTAGGTTTAAATTACCTTATTACCCTCTAGCTAGACAAACAACAATATTAGTCTTGCGTGGCTCAAACAGGTGTTTAATTACAATACTAAGGCGAAGGCTTAATCCTCCTATTAATTACTTATCCTAGACAGCTATAGATCTTACCTTACTATAGATTTTATTAAGTACTGTAATTAGAACAAGATTCTCCTCGCAGTCTATCCTCCTTATTTAACCCACACGCTACAGCCTCTTAATATTGCCTTATTTAAGCCTCCCTCATCAGCTTACCAGGCTGAGATATCTAGATTTCTAGAGAGGAACTAGGGCCTTACCTTAATAAGTAAAAGGGATTTCTTTCACCTCTTCTACTAAGCCTAGCAAGCCTCCTTTAAAGAAATAACAATCCTAAAGGCCTTTAAGGCTATAGGCCTCTTACCCTTTAATCCTAAGGTTATATTGAAAAGGTTTAGTATTAAGAGCCCTTTAAGCGATAGTAAGTCCTTAGGCTTAAGTGCCTTAAACTAGAGGAAAGTCAAACGCCTACTACGTAAGGTAGTAAAAGATTAAGGTAATAAACGAGCTTAAAGGCTAAGCTAGGTTTATTACTAAATTTTAACTTAAAAGACCCTCCTTAAGCATAAAGTTAAGGGTCTACGTAAGGCTCTAATTAATAAAAAGACGCGTAGGACACAAGGGAAGCCTCTCCTACTTTAGGAGCCTAAGGAGTACTAAGGTGGAGCTATAGTCTAGTCTCCGAGGAAGGTGAAAGAGGCACGTGATCGCTAGCAGCTCCAGGAGCGCGAGAAGGAGCAGGTACAACACCAAAAAGCTAAGATAAACAGGCATCGTGAGGAGATAAGGCAGGCAAAGAGGAAGGAGAAGGAAATAAGGCAACAGGCAAGGGCTGCAGCTCGATTGGTAAGGGAGAAGGAGAAGGCTGAGAGGGCTGCTAAACAGGCCTCTAGGGCAGCTGCTCGCAGGGCTGCAAAACGACTCTAACAATCTATAAAAACTTCTCAAAAGGGTAAGAGGAGCAGCCTTAAGGCTCTTAAAAAGACTACTCAAAAAAAGAGGCCTATCGCGAGCCCTACAAGTAGTAGAGAGCCTTGCTCTACAGCCTCAGGTGTGGTGGTGATTTTGGTGTTCAAATCGGGCGTTACGCCGTCCCGGGCGTTACGCCGTCCACCTCGGTATAAAAAGAGAGATTAGTTTAAGTTACAAGCAAGTATAAAAACATAGTAGAACAATAAAAATACTACTATTCAAATAAGCAAACGCTTTTACCTTTAAGCTTACATTTATAAATACGTCTAAAACTAGCTAAGGCTAGTATAGTACAATACTTATTTTACTTTTGTTACCAATATATGTATTAAGAACAAGCAAATCCCTTAAAAAGAAAAGTAATTTTTTCTTCTAAAGTTTACCACAAATAGACAAAGAGGTAGTTATATACTATATACTTACTGCATTAAATTGTAATAATTAAAATTGTCGGAAACAAAATACCGACCGATCGATGAATCGTACTCCGGCTAGAGGATACATATACACGTTGCGACACACCCCTTAGATTACTAGCAGTGCTAAGTAATCTACCTAAGAGCAACGAGCTCTTCTCTTGGCGCTACAATAGCGGAGGAAAGAGAATAAGGCACGACGGCCTAAAGTAAGGCACTATGGCCTAGAGAAGGCACGATGGCCTCGAGAAGGCACGATGGCCTACACGTACAGGGTGAACAGTCCTGTACAACACGTGTCTGTGTTGTAATATATCCCCTAGGCTTATCTTTTTGCTGCTAATTTCTCGCTTGTGGTCACCCACCTAGGTAAGCGACCACATTAAAATTGCTTATTGCAGTTTTACTGTCACCGGGCTCATAACTGTGGGAGCTGAGAAGAGGCAACTAAGATTGATCAGGTGGAGTGAAATAAGTGTATTAGTCACTAAGGCCACAACAAAGTGTCTAATAACTACTAAAGAGACATGAGATGATCTGGCCCGTTTATATAGACGCTAGCGGGGCCGTTACGTGAACAGCTTACTAGGATCACCTGATCAACAGGGTGATCCGCGTGTCAATACTCCAAGAAAAATATATATAAATTAGATCTAATTTATTTGTTTTTGAAATCCTACTACGAGAAGATTCATAGCCTAAATAAAATTTAGTAGCTAGAATAAAAAGGCGTAGATGCTAAGATGCGCTAGAATATATTATCTAACTAGCGTGCAACTTTTACTCTTAAGAAAGTAAGAAAGGTAGCTGTTAAAATTAGCAAATTGCATAAGAAAATAAGCATACTAGCAAATATTAAACTAGAGGTAGAAGATCTTATTAAGTCTCTAGGTAATCTAAAGCTTAGACTATTGAGTATTAACATGCTTATAGCACACTTTATAACTAAAACACTTTTAGAGAAATCTACTCACTATGCGTACCTTATTATATAAGTAACTATTATCAAACTTCTTAGTAAAAATTCTTTTTTGTTATTAATACAAAACAAGACTTATCTACTAAGATAAGTTCGACATACTTAAATAATATAGAGATAAACACCTTTTACTGTATGTATAGTATTATAAGATATATGCTTAAGAATTATAAGCTGTACTACGTCTTAAAGTAGATGAAATAAGTTAGTTTTGAATAAGATATTGCGGCTAAAAAAGGAACTTACTATTTTAGGCTACTACATAAACGTCTAGAGGAAATCCTAAAATAGCTACTATTAAACTAAGTCTTTGGCTTCGGCCTTTTAAGACAACCTTTTGATGTGACCACACATTTTGTAGACACCTTTTTAGTAAAAAATGATTTATTACTAACAACAGGTATCCGGGCTTATGCCCCCTTATTCAGCATTGCCAGCACGCAATTAGTGTGTCGCTCTAGCATGTTTAGACGGAAACGAAGATGCGCGATATCTCTTTAACTAGCTATCTTAACTAATAACTATTTACTGCTAACTGCAACTTCTATTGTCTCTGTTGCTATCCTAGCAGTGTTGCAGTCACGGCGTTTCTAGTATGCGCTTATACTTAGATGTAAATATACAATAACAGCGTTACTATTTAAGCACAGCTTTTTTATCTCTAGAGGCAACTTATAAAATCCTCTTGCTTGTTAGTTTGTCCTAGCTGCTTAATAGCTGTTTTAACACGCTCTTGCTCTTTATAAAGCTACTATAAGGTCTCTTTACTAAGGGTACATTCGCGCAGGAGGAAATTAGTAAAATAATACACTATTACTGCACCTTAACTATTAACATGCGCTACGTATTTAATAGACTTACTGCTAAATAAGCCTTTTATAACCTCTATTGTAACATTAATATCTATAATACTAGACGCATTAATAAGGTGTTAATAAATAATAGAATTTAACCTCTGCATCTACTTAATTACTATAAGAGCTACTGCTAACAGCCCCTCTTTAACTAACTAGAAAGGCTGCTTAACAAAAGTAGACGCAGGCTTTATAATTTACTACTATAGCTTCTTGTATAGTAACCTAGTAAGGTCTAACTTTACTTAATATAAGCTATTAGTCTTTGTGTTAAATAAAGAGAAAAATAGTCTAAGCATTATATTATTTGTATACAGTACTGTGTAGTGTAGGAAATTCTAAAGGTAAGAAGTAGCAGGCAGAGAGCTTTTATAAAGTATTACAGGCTCCTGCTGCAGTAACGTACGTGTTCTTACCCTTCTCTACCTTCTCTACCTCCTCCGCCTCTATTGCAATCTTGTTGCTAGCTATAGGCTAGCAATTGCTGTTAAACACGTTTTAATTAGTGTCGTTTTTTAGTACCTACAGCAAATTTTTTAACCCTAATTTTGCTTAGTAGTCTAAGCTTTTCTGCTCTAAGCGCCTAGCGCGTGGACCTTATCTTTAGTAGAGGGCAGCTGCTTTTCACTTTTTTAGAAAACCCATTTTAACTACAACAACAACCACCACCTTTAATACCTTAAAAATAAACTAAGTCTTGCTATAGTTAAAGGCGAAAATTTAAGAGTTTTACAATGTTACTAATACCATACTTAATGAACTAGCCTCTAGTATAATACTTAAGAAGTTTACTAGTAGAGACTTTTAACTAGGCTTATAGTTTAGAGAGAAAGCCTTTAGTTCTGTAAACGTAGTAACAAACTTAATAAACTAAAGTTACTATAATAATGTTCTTTCATAGTTCTAATAGTTCTTAAAACAGTTATATAATACTTCTGTAGACAAATATGTTAATAGGCTTAATAATAGTAATACTACTAAAAATTATGTTAAAAGGCGGGCAAAATGTATTGCATAATATATCTAAGTTAAATGCTACTACACGCTTAAAGAGAAGAAGCCTTTCACTTTAATAGAAAATTAATTATGTCTAGAAAGGAGGAATAAAGGAATAAGGAAAGCTAAGCAAGGATATAAGCACTTAAAAAAGCAATTCAATAATTTAGAGTAATGCTCTAATCTCTAGCTTACAGCCTATAGATATGTTGGTTTCTACAAGAAGGAATATAGAGTAAAATACCCTTTACAAGTTAGCTTTACAATATAATATTTTTAATTATCAGGCTGCTATAGTTATATTAGCAAGATAACAATATATTAGCTAGTCTAAAGCACTTATAGTAAAAATAAAAGAAGAAGGCTATAAAGTTTATAGATGGGCTTCCTAAAATTAAGTTAAAAGAAAAAATGTAAAGTTAGCTAAACTGTATTATAACTACCCTGCTTAGACAAAGAGTGTAAGAGGTTACTATATCTAACTATATAAAATAAAATAATTTTTAAAAATAACAACGCAACTTTTTAGATAATAATATTAGTACTATAGATAGTTTAAGAACGCTTGATATTATAACTAGAAAGAAGATTATAGAATTTAGGTGTAAGTTAGCGCACTTTAAATCTATTTTAGCTGCTAATTAGCTTAACCAGCGCACAGGCCTAAAGTACCTTACTAATAAAACTTAACTAATTACACTAACTATTGCAAGCCTATATTACATTATAATAAATATTGATTTTTTAAGCGCTCAAACTTAATATAAGGTGCACAAGAAAAAATTTCTTAAATTAATAAGCTAGATAGCATACTTACTAAAGAAGTCTAGAAAGTCTAGTAAAGGAATAGGCAAGTCTTTACTTAAATAGACCTGCTAAATTGGTAGGTGATTATGAATAGCAGCTCTTTAAAGTGCTTAATTAACACTAGAGCACAAATAAATATTCCAAGACTTAGTGCTAGACAGGTATTAAAAGTACTATACAAAGAGGTGACAAAAATAAAAAGACGTTGAAAAGGTTATAGTTTTGAAATCTTGATATTTCAACAACCAGAAGTACTATACTAATGAAAATTAGTGATTTGGAAAGCCAAGATCTTCTTCTTTAAGTAAGGCGAGTTGATAAGCTGCTTAGTCAGCACGATTGTGCTCCACTTTCGCAGTAAAGACAAAGCTAAAAAAACTTAAGATTAGGAAAGAAAATAACTTTGTTTGAAAGGTTTAAAGTCGCTATAAATTATTTATATTGAATAATACTAGCTTATGTCTTTTGTGTGTTAGCTTGAACGCAATTGTAAATTCAACTTTTAGGTAATAGTACAGAGCTTGTTTGAAAGGTTTTTTCAAAATAAATAACTAAAACAGCTTACTAATACTTAGTGTACTAGCCTTTAGCTTCTTTTACATGCAAATAACGCCTTGGTAATAATAGAATACAATTATTAATCGCCTTTTGAGCTAATTGATCCTATTCCTCCATTATAGCAGCCTTAAAGGCTGCTACACTTCTCTTATTATTTCCTATACCTAAAGAAGTATTAGGCCGTTTAGCTAAAGCGTCTTTTAGCAAAGCCTACACGTTTTCTATGGAATTTAGATTAGGACTATAGGTAGGATAATTAAAAAGCAATATCCTATTCCTAGAAAACTAAGATAAAACTTCTAGCCTATATAGAAGTTAGTAAGTCCTTTACTTATATCGAAAAAGATTGCAACTTTATAATTGAAATATAATGTAATAAGCCTATAAGTAGGAATAAACAGTATACATAACTTACTTTTCTTTATTACAGGTTTTACTACAAGAATTAGGATCTTTTAAATATAGTCTAAATTCCTATAAGAAGTAGTAATAAAAGGGCTTTTAATTACTACCAGTTTTGATTTACTACCCATCTAAATCGCTTCCTAAACTTAGATAGAAATATCTTAACTCAATAACTAGATTAGTACACCTGCTAAGAATAGATGAAAATCATAGCAAAATAGTAGATTTATTAAAATCTTTTTTTAGTTAATTAGCCTTTTTTGAAACTCACTTGCATTAGTAGTAAAAACTATTTTCTTTTAACTTTATTTTTTCAACGTAATTAAAAGTAGTCTGTCTTAGCACTATGCTCTTGCTTAATAGCAGACTTGTCTAAGAATATAACTTTATAAATGTTTATATATTTAAGGTTTTTAAGTGTTTGCCTAGCATAAATATAATAATTATAAGCTTTTTAAGCGTCAAAAGGCGTTTTTTTTAAGCAATATGAATAAAATAGTTCTTTTTTCTAATAAAACGTTGTAAGCTTCTAATAGGAAAATCTAGACTTTTTTTTAACAGACGTTAATTTGTCTTTTTAAGGCTTCTAGTAAGTCTCTATAAGCTCTCTTTTTGCTCTATCTAAGATTTTTCTAAGACGACCTTTTTTAAATCTAAAAGTTAATAAAAAAGATTTTTTTTTGTTTAATTTTATAAGGAGTATTTGTAATACTTCTAGAAGACTTTTCTAGTATTTTACTAATTAAAGAAACAGGCTTATTTTATAAATATAAAGTATAAACTTTTTACTTAAATTAAAAAAGACTGCAAGACATAGAAAAGGTGCTACAAAAAAAGCAAGTTAAAATAAAGAAGAAAAGTGAATATACTAAAAGACTACTAAGCTATTACGTAATTAGCGCTTACGTATGTAACTTTTATCTTTTTAACCCTTTCATTAAACTCTAATCAAATAAGATGTAAGTCTTTAAAATTAGCTTATGCTATACTTACGTAAGCTTATTAAATTTAGTTTCTTAGTAAGAATCTTAACACCTTTATAAAAAAGTTATACTAAAATCTATTTTTACTTTTTATTTATTTCTTTTTAAGCAAGATAAGATGCGCAGTTACACTAACTAAGTAGCTTACTAAGCTGCCTTACTTAAAGAGGAAAATCTTAGCTTTCTAAATTACTAACTTCTCTTAGCATAATTCTTCTAGTTGTTAAAATATAAAGATTTTAAAACTATAACTTTTTTAACATCTTTTTATTTTTGTTACCCCTCTGTATAAAATAATAGAACATAGACTAGAATAGCTATCTCCTAGTGTTACTTTAGCTAATAGAACTTATAATCTATTTATTAAGACAGCATTTAAAATACCTATACAAATGAGAATAGTTACAGTTAAAACTATATTCAGGATTGGTACTAATATTACTAAACTTACCATTCTTGAAAGACCTTGGTGCGCATACGTAAGGATAGCAATATATTATAATATATGTAGATAGAGAAACAGCAGGTAATATATAAGTATACGTAATTACTAACACAATAAATAATAGGCTATAAGTAGCTATAGTAAAGTATATAGAGGGGTGACAAGAATAAAAAGACGTTAAGAAAGTTATAGTTTTAAAATCTTTTTATCTTAACAACTAGAAGCACTAGACTAAAACGAGTTAGTCATTTAGAAAGCCAAAATCTCCCTTTTTAAGTAAGGCGACTTAGTAAGCTGCTTAGTTAGCATAACTACGCATCTTATCTCGCTTAAAAAGAGATAAAAAAAAGTAAAAATATGTTTTAGTATACCTTTTTTATAAGCGTGTAAAAATTTTTACTAAAAAACTAAGTTTAATAAGCTTACGTAAGTATAACGTAAGCTAATTTTAGAAACTTACACCTTATTTACTTAGAGTTTAATTAAAGAGTTAAAAAGATAGAAGTTACATACGTAAGCGCCAATTACGTAATAGCTTAGTAATTTTTTAGTATATTAACTTTTTTTCTTTACTTTTACTTTCTTTTTTTGTAGCCCCTATTTTATGTCTTGCAATATTTCTTTATTTAAGTAAAAAGTTTATACTTTATATTAACAAAATAAGCCTGTTTCTTTAATTAGTAATATACTAGAAAAGTCTTCTAGAAGTATTACCAATACTCTTTATAACATTAAACAAAAAAAAAGCTTTTTTATTAACTTTTAGATTTAAAAAAGGTCGTCTTAGAAAAATCATATAGAGAGCAAAAAGAGTGCTTATAGAGATTTTACTAGAAGCCTTAAAAAGTTAAAATAACGTTGAGTAGATAAAAATAGTTTAGATCTTTCCTTCAGAAGCTTACAACGCTTTCTTAAAGAAATGAACTATTCTATTAATGTTTCTTAAAAAAATACGCCTTTAGACGCTAAAAAGGCCTATAATTAGTATATTTATCTAAGCAAATACATAAAAACCTTAAAAATATTTACTTCTTTAATGTTATATATTTAGACAAGTCTATTTCTAAGCAAGGGCACATTGCTAGGACAGAATACTACTCATTACGTTAAAAAAATAAAGTTAGAAAGAAAATAGAATCTTTTTCTATATAATTAAAGGACTTACTAACCTCTATATAGGCTAAAAGTTTTAGCAAGATAACGCTCAAATTTAGAAAACTTTAGAAGTTTTATTTTAGTTTTCTAGAAATAGGATATTGCTTTTCAAGCATCCTGCCTATAGTCCTCATTTAAATTCTATAAGAAACGTGTAGGCTTTGCTGAAAGACGCTTTAGCTAGGAGGCCTATTACCACTTTAGCTATAAGAAATAATAAGAGAAGTATAGCAGCCTTTAAGGCTGCTATAAAGAAGGAACAGGATCAATTACCTTAAAAGGCGATTAATAATTGTATTCTATTATTACAGAGGGGTAAGAAGAAAAAATGTTAACGAAGTTGTTGTTTTTAAAGCTTTTATTTCTAAAACTAGAAAGGCTATACCTAAACCAGTTAGTAATTTAGAGAGCCAAGAACTTCTTCTTTAGAATAGGCGGCTTAGTAAGCTACCTAGTCAGCACAGTTGCGCCTGCAATCTCCCCCAAAATATAAGGGAGAAAAAAGTAAAAGTAAATCTTAGTATAACTTTTTTTTAAACGTATAAAAACTGCTATAGAGAATATATATTAAATAACACTAGTTATTCTCTCTTGTGTGTTAGTTCTAAGGTAATCACGAGTATAAATATTAAGTAGTTATAAAAAGCTTTTTAACACGTTTTTTTCTAATATCAATTCAGAATAGCTTACCAATACTTAGTGCACCAAGTAAATACTTATATAGTAGTTAGATAATACCTTTGTAATAAATGACTATAATTATACAAAACTTTTAAATAAGATATACTTACTTATGCTATTGGCAAATTATTATGTTGAAACTTATATTATTTTAGTAATATAAAAATACTTGATATTCAACTTACATTAATAGTATTCTTATCTCAAGTCTCTATTTTCTAGTTTAATAGGTTCTTCCTTTGTATATTAATAATAACTATACCTTTTTCTTGGAGTTTAAACACAACTTTTACTTATTAGTATAAATATAATAGATGTTTTTTTAAAGTATTATAGTAAGTTTTCTGGAGAAAACTATATTTTTTTTATTCTTATAAGCTATTAAACTTATTTTAAAGACGTTTACAAAGTGATTTTATTAAGTATTTTTTTAACCTTTTTAAAAATCTCTGTAGAACAGCTTAATTTAGGCTTTAGAGCAAATAAAATATCTTTTTTTATATTTTATTATACATAAAGCGTTAGTTATAGTTTCTTTCATCATTCTTAGCATATTACTATAATTAGAGATAGGCTGATTTTATGAATAAAAAGAATAAGCTTAGTTATTAAGATAACAGTAACTATAGGTAATAAGAACTATACTATATAGAAATCAAGTCAAAAGAATTGAGACTAGCTTGTATACTATAAAGCTACTAAGCTAATACGTAATTAGCGCTCACTTATGTAACGCTTATTTTCTTTGTCCTTTAATTAGACTCAAATTAAATAGAATATAAAACTTAAAAATCTGCTAAACTATGCTTACGTTAGCTTATTCAATTTATCTCTTAAGTAAAGATTTTTACACGTAAAAAAAAAAGTTGTATTGAAATTTATTTTTACTTTATTGTTCTTTATAATTTGAGCGAGATTGCAGGCGCAACCGTACTGACTAAGCAGCTTACTAAGCCGCCTATCTTAAAGAAAAAGTTCTTGGCTCTCTAAAACACGAACTCTTTTAGGTATAGCCTTTCTAGTTATAGAAATATAAAGCTTTACAAACAACAACTTTTTTAACATCATTTTTTTGTCACCCCTCTGTACCAAGGCGTTAGTTGCATGTAAAAGAAGCTAAGGGCTAGTACACTAAGTATTAGCAAGCTGGCTTAGTTATTTATTTTAAAAAAATCTTTTAAACAAGCTCTGTACTATTACTTAATAGTTTATTTTACAATTGCGTTCAAACTAACACACAAAAGTCAGAAGCTAGTATTATTGAATATAAATAATTTATAGCGATTTTAAACCTTTAAAACAAAGTTATTTTCTTTCCTAATCTTGAGTTTTTTTTATCTTTATCTTGACTGCGAAAGTGGAGCACAATCGTGCTGACTAAGCAGCTTACTAAATCGTTCTACTCAAAGAGAAAGATCTTGGCTTTTCAAATCACTAACTTTTATTAGTATAGCTCTTCTAGTTGTTGAAATGTAAAGATTTCAAAACTATAACTTTTTCAACGTCTTTTTATTTTTGTCACCCCTCTGTATATAGAAAGCTACATAGTTAGATCTAACAACTAGGATTAGTAATTTTGACATACTATACACAAACGATATAAATCATAATTGAATAGTTTAATCAAACTATTTATTTACATATATAGTTAGACAATTAAAAGACATTACAAGAAACTATAAACTTAGTAAATTTTTAATTATATGTAAGCTTAACTAGCAATAATTACAATAGAGACTGCTTAACAACTTCCAACAATACTATAATCTTTATACTATGTATAAAATTATAAATTAGAAAGTTTAACCTGTTAATATCTCTTAGCAAGATATGCTAGTAGAATTTAGACAAGAAGACTAAAAGAAAAAGGCTAAAAAACAACAGCATCTTTAAAAGAGTATTTATAATCCTAACACTAGACTATACAATTATGTGTTTAAGCTAAGATATGCTATATTCTTATAAAGAATAAAGCTTACTAGAGAGCAAGTTAACAAACTACATGTTAGAGATTATCTCTAGCCTCTAGAAAGGGAGATATTTATACATATACTTTCTAACAAAAAAGAAGCTCTTTCATAGTAATTTAAGAAATTAAGAAGAACTTATCCTAACATATACCTACTTTACAGGATACAGACAATACTACATAAAGCTTAGCAAGTGTAAAGCTTTACTATCCTAAAGTATTAGAATTATAATTAGTAAATATAGTTAATGTCTGTCAAAATTAAGAAACAAAAAAACAATGTAATAGTTCCTATTATAATTTATAGCACCTAGTACTAAAAAAGAAAAAGGGCGTTTAATTGATTAGCAATACGTAAAGGATACATACAGTTACTCTACACGATATATACTTACTACTAATAGCTAATAAATTCTTTAAAAAATTTGCAGGATGTATAATTATTGTACTATTAAGCCTATTCTTAAAATACAACTAGATTACGGTATATTTAAAAAGCGGAAATATAATAGCATTCTAAACACCTGTAGGACTTATACAGTTATATACAATAGTTATAGGCGCTACTGCCTCTATAGCAGCATTCTAACAAGTTATAATAAAGATTTCAAGAGACTACTAGCCTAATACTATGCTCTTTATTAATAATATTATATGTAGAGAGCTAAAAACTAACACCACTAAAAAAGGATTAATGCTAAGAGTACAACGTTTTATTCTTAAGCATATTATGCAACTTGACAGTGTGCTAGCTAATAGTAAATAAGCTAAAAGCATGATTTTAAAAAAGAAGTATTACTTTCTTATAAAAAGACTTAAGGTTGCAGGCTACAAGATTAGCCTTTAAGGTTAATATTATAACTAAAAGAAAGTTAAAAAAATTATAAACTAGATACTGTACAAGAATAAGAGAGAAGTGTAACTGTTTATAGGCATATGCGTCTACTATTATATATAAGTAAAAGAATTTACTAAGATTGCCAAGCCTCTATTTACACTTCGACAAGACGGCACCCCTTTAAATAGGAAGATATATAGGATACAGCAATATATACTTTGAAATAAGCTATATATAAAGCACTTGCTCTAGTAAACCTAGACTGCACTAATACTAAAGACTACAAGATATTTCTAATAACTAATATTAGTTAAGACAGTGCAGAAGCTTACATAAAGCAACTTAAAAAAAAGAATAAACAACACTTAGCATATTTTAAAAGCACACTATAGTTAGTATAAAAAAGGCAATAGCACTTTACTAAGTTAGAATACAAAGCTGTACTATAAGCTCTTAAAAAGTTTTGTACTTATCTTTATTGTGTTTATTCTACTATGAAAACTAACGCTGCAACTTTAATTGCTTAACTAGATTGTTTATTAACTAACGATTTAGGATTAGTTACCAATAGGTAGATATTAACAATTGTTTTATTAAACTTTGATATGAAGTATATACTAAGAAAGAAGAATGAGGTTATAAATGCATTGTCCAGGTATCTAAAAGCTAATAATTAGAAGCTACCTCTAGAACCTAAGGAGGACTTAAAAGAGTTTATTAACTATATAATTAGAAATGTAAATACACTAGTGATAGCAGGACGAGCTAAGATGCTTTATTAGAAGTTCTCTAAAGAATTAGAGCAATATAATTATTTTTAAGTTAACTTTAAGACGTCTGAAGAAATAGAACTACAAGAACTACAAGCGTAGAAAAAGTAAGTATTGAACTTATTTATACAAGATAGTATACTCTTTAGAAAAATATCCAGAAACGTTACAATCTAACAAGTTATAAATAATACAAATTTAAGAACAGCTGTAGTATAAAACATGCACACCTGGGTTAGACACTAAAGAGTTAATACAGTATACTCTATACTTGTACAGCAATACAAGTAGAAAAGAATATATAAGCAGATACAAAAAAAACTAGCAATCTGCCTAGACTATAAACTGTAATCTTTAAAGAAGAAGGTTTATATGCTTACTAATACTTTTAGTTTTGCTAATTGAGAAACTGTTGCAATTAATGTAGTATACATGCCTTGGTGTTTTGAAAAAAAGTTTTGAGTAATTGCAAGAGACTACTTTAGCAGCTAGCTTAAAGTAAAAGCGCTATTAAACAACTAGTCTATGACAATTGCAGAATTTATATACAAGGATACTACATACAAATAGAGCACAGCACGTAAACTAATAGTTAATATAGAACTAAACTTTGCGAAAGTAGTCTTACATTTATTAAAAATTTACAAAATGTACTAAGTCTAATTATCTAAACATAATCTTTAAGCTATAAAAAAAATATATATAAACCAATTATAAATGCTTTTGCAAAGCTACTAACACTTTAAGTTAAGAGCTAGCCTACATTTCTTCTTGCAGATAAAATCTTTATACAGAAGTAGACTAGCTTCGGCCTTTGACACATTTTGTAGACACCTTTTTGGTAAAAAAAGATTTATTGCTAACAACAGGTATCTAGGCTTATGCCCCCTTGTTTGGCATTGCTAGTACGCAATTAGTGTGTCGCTCTAGCGTATTTAGACAGAAACGAAGATGCGTAATATCTCTCTAACTAACCCTCTTAACTAATAACTATTTACTGATAACCGCAACTTCTGTCGTCTCCATTGCTATCCTAGCAGTGTTGCAGTTACGGCATTTCTAGCATGCGCCTATACTAAGATGTAAACATACAACAACTAGGCTGGTAAATGGGTTGCCTCGGGGTTGCTCGTGTGGGTTGTCAAATATCTTGGCGAATACTAGTCCAAATTAGGTAATTCTTGGTTCGTTGAAAAGGTAAAATCTAGCGCTAGACAACTGTTTTACAAAGTTTTTCTGTCACTTTTATACTACACTAGCTAGAGCTAAAAAACAGTGCAAATTTGGGGTAACCCACCCCACAACCCACGAAAACGTGGGTTGTCAAATAACTTTTTTAATATTCAAGTTATTCAAAAACTTTATACTACAGAAAGTGTCAGTTACGTAGGATTTAAGGATTGAATTAGAAATTTCCGAATTTAGACTAGTATTGGCCGAGATATCGCAAAGTCTAGAAAATCGATTTTCTAGCCTAACAACAACAGGTTTACTATCTAAGCATAGCTCTCTTATTTCTAAAAGTAACTTACAAAATCCTCCTACTTGTTAGTTTATTCTAGCTACTTTATAGCTGTTTTAACACGCATTTACTCTTTATAAAGCTACTATAAAGTCCCTTTACTAAGGTTATATTCGCGTAAGAAGAAATTAGTAAGATAATACACTATCACTGCACCTGAACTATTAATATGTGCAATATATTTAATATACTTACTACTAAATAAGCCTTCTACAACCTCTATTATAACCTTAACATCTATAATACTAAACGCATTAATAAGGTGTTAATAAATAATAGATTTTAACCTCTATGTCTACCTAATTACTAGAAGAGCTACCGCTAACAGCTCCTTTTTAACTAACTAAAAAGGCCGCTTAACAATAGTAAACGCAGGCTTTATAATTTACTACTATAGCTTCTTGTATAGTAACTTAGTAAGGTCTAACTTTACTTAATATAAGCTATTTGTCTTTGTGTTAAATAGAGAGAAAAACAGTCTGAGCATTATATAGTTTATATACAAGTTATTTATATGTAGTACTATATAGTATAGGAAATCTTAAAAGTAAGAAGTAGTAAGCAGGGAGCTTTTATAAAGTATTGCAGGCTTCTACTACAATACCATACGTGTCTTTACTCTCCTTTACCTCCTCTACCTCTATTACAATTTTGCTGCTAGCTATAAGCTAGCAATTACTGTTAAACACGTTTTAATTAGTGTTGTTTTTTAGTACCTGTAGCAAATCTTTTAACCCTGATTTCGCTTAGTAGTGTAAGCTTTTCTGCTCTAAGCGCTTAGCGCGTAGACCTTATCCACTTACTGTTTAAATTTTGTTAACTATACACAATCTTTTTTTAACTTTTGCAACTAATTAGTAGAGGGCAGCTACTTTTCACTTTTTTAGAAAACTTATTTTGACTACAACAACAACCACCACCTTTGATACCTTAAAAAATAAATACAGAAGTAGACAAATTACTTAATGAACTAACTAGTTATAAAACAAAACCTAGTGCTTACAATTAACCTTACACTGCTTACATAGTAAATAATTTTTTTAAAAGAGTAAAGAACTATATATAATTACTTACTATCAGAGTAATACAGATAAATCTTAAAAACTAGTTTACTAAAAATGCTGTTGCTTGTACTAATTGTATAAAAGCTGCTAAGAAGTGTTGCGGATTGACCTCCGGGCTCATAACCTGTTGCGGATTCAATCACAAGGTATAGTTGCTTGTTCTACTATCAACTCAGAGGTAGAGGTCTCTGCCTTCTACTTGTTTTTCGTTGACTCAGAGGCAGCCTAATCTAGGCTTATAACCTGTTGGAGATTGAGGAGGAAGTGCAGAAGTAGAACGATAAGATAAGAGAATAAATTAGAGACTAGAGGAGGAGAGTGCTGAACTAAATTATATTGTGCAGTTACTTATTGCAATTTGTATTGTTCTGTCTTAGTTTCTAACTACAAGACTAACTACAGTCTATATATACTATTAAATAACATTCTAGAAAAATCTTTACTTACGCAATAGCTTGCGTAGTAGATAACGTGATATCTCGTAATCTTATGTAATCTTACGTAATAGATAGCGTAGTTGCTGTTAATCAATTAATAACAATGATAAGTAGTACTAGTAGCGTATTAGCTTCTAGTAATTATTTGATCGTAGGTTGATTGTAGATTCTAGGTGTGATTTTGAGCACCTAGATTCTGTAGAGAAAACAGCTAAGTAGCTTAATCTCCAACAAGAAGGAATACTAGGATAACACTAAAGAAATGTAACATAAGGATATAAAGGTAAAAATCCTAGTCTTTCTTTAGAACTTAGTTTAAGAAATTAAAATGTCTTAAGATTGCATATGAAATACAAGGTATTAGGACTGTATTATATTTATAACGCTAAGCCTAAGAGAGGGACCTGCCGCCTTAAAGATCCTAACAGTACGCGCTTTCTACACACAATACCTAGATAGCAATTAAAGCCTTCTTAGCAACAGCACGTGCAGAATATTATAAAAAAGGATTAAGAAAATATAAAGCTATAAAATCTTAAGTATTAAGAATAAACTAGCCTAATAGTAAATGTTTCTATCTCTTTAGATTTACGTAAGCCGCCTATTAAACTACAAACGACTTTACCTCCTATAATAGAAGATAACTTTTATTCTTAAGTTGTTATTACTAAGGGTTTTATAGAGGAAGAGCGCCGTGCATTTAGACAAGACATTAGAAGCTTAGGCTCTAACTTTAACACTACTACAGCTAGCAACTAATAGGTTACTAAACAGCCTATGTTCTTAGGAAGAAGAGAAGATAATATGCTATTAGTGTCTACTTTTACCTCTAGCGACTTATTTACAGACTTCTTATATTAAATGCAGGTATTAGCTGTTTATTCTACAGATACTAGGTGTACTAGGAGTGCCTAGATTTTATAGATCTGTTACACTGCAATACGCAACGTTGCGTTTATGTCGCAACAAACGCTCTCTTATAAGCTTCTTTAGAAATTAAATGCAATTCTAACAATCTTATGCGTTTTAAGCTAGTTGGCTTAAAGACAAAAGCTCTTCAAGTAGGCTATTACTTTCTCTCTTTCAACTTTAGCTAATTTTAAACCTTATACATTACAATTAAATAAGCTAGCTTACTTGGTTAATTACAACTAACAACCCTTAAAACAGCAATCTTTTACAGTTCTATAATAGCAAGACACATATAGAAGGTAGTAAGCACTAGCGCAATGCGCTAAGAACTAGCAATAGAAACTATAACTACTACAGCACTACAAAAACTGCATAATTTAGTAGAAGCTAAGAGGCAAGTGTCCTTGGCTAGCAGGAGCGATAGGTATAACAACAGCAAGCAAGAACAATTGCCTTCTTTGAAGAAAAGCCTCTTTAGAAATTAAAAATAAGCTAGAAGGCGACATTAACTTGATAATTCCTTTAGCTACCTTAAGATTACGTACTTAGAAGCGCACTACTACAATTAAGTCCTTGTCTATCTTTCATAGATTAGCCTATAACTGCTAGTCTTTTTAATATTAGAACAGTGAGCTATCCTTCTAATACAAATAGAACGCTACCTAGGCTGTAAGTATAAAGAACTTTAAATTTTAGCATAGTAACTCTTTATAATAAAATAACGTTATACTACAACGTACTAAGCTTAGCAATTTTAGACTATTAGTAGCACTACAAAAACTTAAACAAGGCCTACCACACTAGTAGAATAAAATAAGCAAGAGCTGCTAATAATAATTTATTGTTAGTGCTATATTACAGACAGCACAACACGTTCTATAGTTTTTAACGCTATTGCTAGCCTTAACTTTAAGCTTAGTGTTGCGTAAAACTAGCTTAAGAAACATATTATTTTACATAGTTGCTAGTAGAGGTCTACTGTTGTAGGTTCTTTTACTAGGAAGAGTAGCGCTAGTTAGCCTAGCTAAGTTGCTATAAGTATATAGTATTAGCTTTTACGCCTAAAGGCTATATTAACTTAACGCTAGCTAATTTTCTAAAGGAAAAAGGCTTTACTTTATTCTTTAAGGTGTTAAAGGTGGTGGTGGTTGTTGTTGTAGTCAAAATGGGGTTCTAAAAAATTGAAAAGCAGCTACCCTCTACTAATCAATCGCGAAAGTCGAAAAAAAAAGATTATATGTAGTCAACAAGATTCGAACGATTAGATAAGTTCTAGGAGGAAAGCTTAGACTACTAAGCAATAATTAGGGTTAAAAAGTTTTGCTAAGGTACTAAAAAAACAATACTAGTTAAAACGTGTCTGACGGCGATTGCCAGCCTATAGCTAGCAATAGATTTATAGTAGAATTGCAATATAATATAATAGAGGAGGGAAAGGATACATACGTACCGCAGCAGGAGCTTGCAATACTTTATAAAGCCGCTGTATCTTATCTACTACTTCCTACCTTTAAAATAGCACCGCATATAAACAGTTTATATATAATACACTATACTACAATATAGCGTGCAACCTCTACAGCAAGCATCTTCTTATTCTAGGCTCTCTTATAAAAAAAGCATTGTTTACTTCTATCTACCTTGAACTTAATCTAGTCTAACTTAAACTGCTTATGCAGACACTTAAATATATTAAGTATCTTGAAACTTAGCTGCCTAGCTAGATTTCTAAGTTTTTAAATTTTAAATAAGTCCTTTATTTGCGATATTCCTATAAACAAAAAAATTGTCAAACCTTAATTTAGCTAGTTCTAAAAAGAATACACAATCTCTAGGGCATTTACTAATACTAGCGCGGTACTTAAGATCTATTGCTTTAGCATCCCTCTCTTCCTGTTTGTCGTGCAAGGGCTAAGTACAAAGACTAGAACCTGGCTTAAACAGCTATTGCAAGACGTCAAATTAGCGATAAAGAAGAAAGAGGCAGGAAAGGAGAAGTAGGCTTTCTATCGTCGCGTCTATAGGTCAGCAAGCAAGGCGATGATGGTGTTGCTGCTTCACTTCATCCAGGAGCGCCTGGCAGTGAAGCAACAAGAATAGGCGGGATAGGGCGCGTTGAGTTGGGAGGCGAAAAAAGGCTTTACAAGCTCTAGCTTCCACTATTAGTAGTAGAAGATATAGAGGGCATGCGGAACGTATTATCTAGGGCTTAATACTAAAAAGGTGCTATTATTTTACATCTTCTAATATTAGACCTTTAGTACCTCGCAAACAGCAATAGTATTAGCGCTAACTATCTAGCTCTTGAAGAGTTTTAACAAGGTTGTACAACAAGACATGTCTTAATAGCGTAGTACTAAGGCGTATTATAGTATATAAAGCAGCTGCTGTTGCTATAACGTTGCTAGAACAATATAAACAACGCTTTATAGAATAAGTATAACTTTCTTAGCCTAACTGTTTTTTCTTTACTAAAATAGAGAGCTTATAAAACTATAAGCAAATTATTACTTATACACAACTAGCTACTATTAGCCTGCTTATTAACACCTATTTACTAATATTAGACATTGCTATTTTTAGCACTTATAGCATTGCTTGTATTAAGAAAGCTACTAACTAATATATTAGTGTACTTGCTAAACATAACTATCTACTAGAAGGATTACATTATAATAAACTTATAGAAGCTTTGAATTAAAAATAATTTGCGCTAGGCCATAGATGCTTTACATATAAAGAGCATAGTATTAGGCTAGTAGTCTTTAGGATCTTTGTTATAACTTATCAGAATACTACTATAGAGTTAGTAGCGTCTATAACTATTGTGTATAACTGTATAAGTTCTATAAGTGTTTAGAATGCTGTTATATCTCTACTTTCTATATGTAATGTAATGTAGTTGTATGCTATAAATAAGTCTATAAGTAAAATAATCTTGCATTCTATAAATTTCTCAAAAAATTTATTAGCTATTAGTAGTAGGTTTCTATCTTATATGGTAACTGCATTTATCTTTTGCGCATTGCTAATCTATTAAACGCTCTTGTTTTTCTTTAGTGATAAGTGCTATAGATTGTAATACTAACTATTACACCGTTTCTATGTTCCTTAATTTAGGTAGCCATTAACTATGTTTACTACTTATAATTTTAATGCCTTTAGGACAGCAAAGTCTTGCACTTGCTAAGCATTGTGTAGTATTTTTTGTATCCTGTATAGTAGGCATACATTAGGATAAATTCTTTTTAAATCCTTTTATTACTATAAAAGAGCTCTTTTTTTATTAAGGAGCATATGTATAAATACTTTCTTTTTTATAGGCTAGAGATAATATCCTATACACAGTTTATTAACTTATTTTTTAGTAAGTTTTATCCTTTATAAGAAAGTAGCATATCTTAGTTTAGATAAATAATTGTATAGTCTAGTATTAGGATTATAAATTCTTCTTTAAAGAAGCTAACATTCCTTAGCCTTTCTTTTCTAGTCTTCTTGTCTAAAGCCTATTAGTATCTCTTGCTAAAGGATATTAATAGGTTAAACTTTCTTATCTACAGTTTTGTACATAGTATAAAGATTATAGTGTTACTAAAAGCTGTTAAGCAGTCTCTCTTGCAATTATTGCTAGTTCAGCCTAAATATAATCCCCACTTTACTAAGTCTATACTTTTTTTTAAGTCTTTTAATTGTCTAATTGCGTGTGAAAATACCTAGTTTATCTAGACTATATAATTATTCTTATTATTATTTTTATATAGCATGTTAAGATTGCTTAATCTAGGTATTAGATCTAACTATGTAGCTTCTTGTATGTAGTTTATAATAGCTACTTATAGCTTGTTATTTATTAAATTAGTAATTACGTGTACTTATTTATTACTTGCTATTTCTCTGTTAAAACTTTTATTAGAGGCTTTATTCCTAATTGTCTGCGTAGAGTAACTTAGTAATAAATTAGGTGCAACAAAGACTGCGTTCCTAGTGCTAATTTTAAAAAGGACTTAGTATGTAATTTATTTAAACCCATTATAATGTGTTGCTATCCTTGCGTATACGCACTAAGGTCCTTCTAAAATTATACTTTTAGTAACATTAGCAACTATCTGAGATATAGTTTTAATAGTAACTGTCTCTATTTGTATAGGTATATTAAATGCTATGCTAATAAATAGATTATAAGTTCTATTAGCTAAGGTAACGCTAGGAGATAGCTGTCCTAGTTTATATTTTATTATTTTGTATAGTATCTTTAATACTTATGCAGCACTAAATCTTGTAATATCTATTTATGGTCTAGTGTTAATTGAGTAATTTAAGTAGTTGCTATTTAAAATAATTTTGCATTCAGCAGGTCTATTTAAGCAAAGACTTATATATTCTTTTGCTAGACTTTCTAAACTTCTTTAAGAGATATATTATTTAACTTATTAATTTAAAAATTACTTTTCTTATAGACCTTGTATTAGGATTAAGCATCTAACTAATACACGTTTATTGTATTGCAATATAAGCCTGCAATAGTAAGTAAGAGTAGTAAAGTTTTATTAGTAGAGTATTCTAGGTTTATGCGCTAGTTCAGCTAGTTAGTAGCAAGAACAAATTCTAGGTACGCTAAATTTCACTTAAATTCTGTAATTTCTCTACTAGTTATAACGTTAAGCGTTTCTATACTATCTGTAATACTACTATTATTACTTAGAAAGTTACGCATTATTTCTAAATGTCGTCTAATTTTATAAAGTTAGTTATAGTAACTCTTTATAATTTTTATTTCAGCAGGGCATTTAGAATGCAGTTGAGCTAAACTTTTATTTTCTTTTTAACTTAAAATTACGAAGCGTATTAATAAACTTTAAAGCTTTGTTTTTTTGTTTTTGCTGTAGGTGCTTTAGATTAGCTAATATATCATTATCTTGCTAAGATAACTGCGGCAGCCTAGTAATTAGAAATAGTGTATTATAAGGCTAACTTATACAAAGTATTTTATTCTACGTTTCCTCTTGTAAGAAATGCATATCTATAGGCTGCAAGTTAAGAATTAGAGCATTACTTTAAATTGTTTAATTGCTTCCCTAGGTGCTTATATCCTTGCTTGGTCTTCCCTATTTCTTTATTCCTTTATCCTAGACATAGTTGTTATCCTTGTAGAAGGAAGGACTTTTTCTCTTTAAGCGTGTAGCAGCATTTAACTTAGAGATGTTATGTAATGCGTTTTACCTGCCTTCTAATATAATGTAAGCAGCATTAATATTATCAAGTCTATTAACGAATTTGTCAATAGCAGGATTATATAACTGTTCCTAGAACTGTTATAACTGCTAGAGAACATTTTTTTAGTAACCTTAGTTTATTAAGTTAGTTGCTACATTTATAGAACTAGAGGCTTTCCTTCTAAACTTTAATATTAGTTAAGAGTCTCTGGTAAACTTTTTAGGTATTGCACTAGAGGCTAGATTATCTAGTATATTGTTAGTAATGCTGTAAAACTCTTAAATCTTTGCTTTTAACTATAGCAAAACATAATTTAGTAGTAGCTGTTCTAGGATTTCTCCTAGACGTTGATGTAGTAGCCTAAAGTAGTAAGTTTCTTTCTTAGTTTTAGTATCCTAGTTTAGACTTACTTATTTTATTTATTTTTAGGCGTAGTATAGCTTATAATTCTTAAGCATGTGACTTGTAATAGTAGATATATTATAAAGTGTGTTTATCTCTGCATTGTTTAAGTATACTGCACTTGTCTTGTCAGCTAGTCTCTTTACTGTATTAGTAACAAAAGAACTATTATTTCTTTTACTAAAGAGCTTCGTATTAGTTGCTTGTGTAATAAAGTACGCATAATTAAAGGGTCTTTCTAGTAGTCTTTTTATTGTAGGATAAGCTATAAGCATGTTAATGGTTAAGAGTCTAGGTTTTAGGTCGCCTAGAGACTTAATAAGGTCCTCGACCTTTAGGTTAGAATCTACTAGTGTGCTTATCATCTTATGTCGTTTACTAATCTAAACTGCTGCTTCTTCTACTTTCTTAGGTGTAAAAGTTGTACGCTAGTTAGACAGTATAATTTAGCGCATTTTAGCGATAGGGCTTTCTTATTCTAGCTAATAAATCTTATCTAAGCTGGTTATCTTCTTGTAGTAGGATTTAAAAAAAATAGATATTTTTTTAGCTTGTATATATCCTCATTAGTACTGTTTAGAGTAGAAAGTATATAGTATATAACTCCCTCTTCGTCTATTTGTAGTAGACCTTAGAAGAAGAAAATGCCTCTCTCTTCTTAAGATATTTGCTTAGTATTAATGTATATATTTGCAACTAAAGTAAAGTGCATGTAGTGATCTACTAGCCTAGGCTAGTTTATACATATTTATAGAAATATGATTAAAGGTAAAACCGCCTGCCTATCTTAACAGCAGTATTTTTGTTTTTCTACTATTTTTTTTGTATTTGCTTATAACTTAAACTAATCTCTTTCTGCATATCCTAGTAGACCTTTTAAGATCTAAGAGAGCGATGAATCTTTGTTAAAAAGATAGTCTAGTAGAATAGAGATTCTTATAGCATTACAGATGACTTTATTATTAGCTTATTAGTTAAAGTCTTTTAGGAATTTAGTAACATTGTTCTTAGTAAAAACTAATATACAATGTCTTAGTTAAACTGTAGATAACACTAAGTTGTGCGTAAGTGTAGTTATAGTATTAATAACTAAACTTAATAAAGTTAAGAGTAGCTTAGGCCTTGTAGTAGTAGGTCTAAAGAGAGAAAGCGTTGCGCCTTTTTATCTTTAACCTAACTTCTAATTCTTTTTTAACATCTATAGTACTATAGAACTTATAGAAGTTTCTTGTTTAGATAGTTAACAGTAGTTGGTAAAGTAATAAATAAAGTATAGTCTTTAGGAAAAATGATGTATCTCTTTTTGAGTTTTTATACAGAGGGGTGACAAAAGAAAAGAAATCAAAAAAGTTATGATTTCCAAGCTTTAAATATCTATTACTAGAAGAGCCATACCAAAAAGAATTCGTGATTTGAAAAGCCAAGAACATCCTCTTATAGATAGGCTGCCTAGTCAGCTGCTTAGTCAGCATGTCTGCTCTCAATCTTCGCAGTGAAAATAAAGATTAAAAAACTCAAAAATATATAACAATATAACTTTTTTTGACATTGTAAAAATCGCTATAATTTATATATTTTCAATAACACAGGCTAATCTTATATGTGTACAAGTTTAAAGGTAATTGTAAAATAAAATATTAAGTAATAATAAAGAGCTTGTTTTTTTTGGTATTTTCTTAATAAATAGCTATAATAGACTACTAATACTTAGTGTACCAGCCCTTAGCTTCTTTTAGATGCAAATAACGCCTTGGTAATGATAGAATACAATTATCAATCGCCTTTTGAGGTAATTGATCCCATTACTCCTTTATAGCAGCCTCTAAGGCTGCTATACTTCTCTTATTTGTTCCTCTACTTAAAGAAGCAATAGGCTTTTTAGCTAAAGCGTTTTTCAGCAAGGACCACACCTTTTCTATAGAATTTAGATTAGGACTATGGGCAGGATGCTTAAAAAGTGATATTCTATTTCTAGAAAACTAGGATAAAACTTCTAGAGTTCTATGAATCTTAGCGTTATCCTGCTAAAACTTCTAGCCTATATAGCAGTTAGTAAGGTGCTTATATAAATAAGAAAAGACTTTAACTTTAAAATTTATATATAGAGTAATAAGCATCTAAATAGAGTAATAGAGTATATATAATTTACCTTTTTTATCGCAGGTTTTACTATATGAATTAAGATCTTTCTAAAATGGTCTAAATTCCCAAAAGGAGTAGTAATTCATGGGCTTTTAATTACTACTAGTTTAGATCTTCTACCTCTATAAATTGCACCCTAGACTTGAATACAAATATCTTGACCTATAACAAGATTAGTAAGTATTCAAAAAATCGATCAAAATAATTAAAATATAATAGACGTATTATAGTTTATTATTTTATAATTAAAGTTTCTTTAAACTTACTTGCATTCTTTGTAAAAATAACTTTCTTTCCTACTCTATTTTTTTTTTAATTGCAGTTTAACGTCTTTTCTCAGCCTAAGGCTATATAAGACGTGCAGGCTAGGCCTGCAGGTAACTATGTAGGGTTTTCTAATATATTTTAATTACACAGAGAGGATTATCTAAATAAAGGTAAGGCTTGTAGCCTAGGGTAGTTTTAAAGAGTATCTCTCTTAGTCCTTTGTAGTAGTTTTAACAAGTATCTCTCTCAGTCCTTTATAGTAGTTTTAATAAGTAACTCTCTTAGTCCTTTATGTTGTAAGAGGTAAGTAGAGCTAGTATGCTAGTCTAGTTATCTCTTTTTCCTTCTTATTTGTTGTTGTTGTTATAGGCTATGCTAGCTGCCCTCTTGTATTGCTTATATAGGTACTAAGCGATTTAGTATAAGGTCAATATATTAGGTTAGTATATTAAGTTGGTATAGGGATTTCGGTGTAAGTAGATAGCTAGTTGCTAGTCTAGCTATCGATTCTAATGTGTGGGTCGGTATATTAGGTTGGTATATCGAGGCAGGATGGAGGAATTCGGTGTAGGTAGATAGCTAAGAGCCCTAGCTATCGATTCTAATGTGTAGGTTGATATAGGAGGTTAGTATATCAAGTTATTATAAGGATTTTGAATAAATAAATAGCTAGATAAATAGATCTATTAGTTTACTACGCTAATAAATCTATTATGCCTAAGTAAAAAGCCGTTGCTTTGTTGAGTAGAAGTCGTATTAAGCCTTTAATTAAACTCTAAAATCAGCTTATACACAGACCACTTGCAGAGTTTTTAACAGTTAACTACTCTTTTTCTCTACAACTAGCTAGCGCGCGCGCTACAACACTTGCACTAAGCAAGCAAGTATTATAAACTGATTTTAAGAAGGCGTTTGAGATAGTTGAGGCGAGAAAAAGGCAAAGCCAGACCTTTTTCTCGCCTCGAAAAGTTGGTGTTCGATGTTTCCTACTCTATTATTTTGCTTTGTTTAATAGTATTCTGTCCTAGCACCGTGTCCACTCTTCATAGCAGACTCGTCTAAAAATATAACTTTCTTCAAGTTTATATTTTTGGTATTTTTAAGTATTTGCTTGGCGCAAATATGACAATTATAAGCTTATTTAACGTCCAAAGGCGTCTTTTTTAAAGAAACATTAACAGAATAGTTCTCCTGTCTTAGAAAGCGTTGTAAGCTTCTAACAGAAAGATCTAGACTATTTTCTTTTAATAGACGTCAATTTGTCTTTTTGAGGCTTCTAGTAATGTCTCTATTAAGCACTCTTTTTGCTTTTTTTAAGATCTTAGAAGGACGACCTTGTTTAGAGCTAATGATAGATAATGGAGTGTTCTTTTTTTGTTTAATTCGATAAAGAGTATTGTAAATACTCTTAGAAGGCTTATATAGTATATTACTAATAGAGGAAGTAGAGTTGTTGTGTAAATATAAAGTAAAAACTTGTTGTTCAAATTGAGAGCGATTGCGAGCCATAGAAGAGAAAATATAAAAAAAGCAAGTTAGGACAAACAAAAGGAGTTAATATATTAGATTTCTACTAAGTTATTACCTAATTAGTGCTTACGTAAGCAACCACTATTCTTTTATCCTTTAATTAATCTATAAGGAAGTAAGAAATATTACTCCGAAATCTGCTCACATCATGCTTATGTAAGCTAATTAAACTTAGTTTTTCTTAGCCCTTTTTATACGTTCACAAAAAAGATATGCTGAAATCTATTTTTGCTTTTTTTTATCTTATTCCAAGCGAGATTACAGGCGCAATCATGCTGACTTAGCAGCTTACTCAGCAGCCTATCTTAAAGAAGAAGTTCTTGGCTTTTTAAATCACTAACTCTTTCTAGTATAGCTCCTCTAGTTCAAGAAAAATAATGCTTGGAAAACAATAGCTTTCTTGATTCTTTTTTGTTACCATTCTGTAACTAACTATAACAACCCTACTTTATATACAGTAAGCTTTCAAGTTAGAAATAGAATAGCTGCGCAGTTAAATAGAAATTCTTGCTTATCTAATATTTCTGCGTAGTAGTTACTTAGATTTGTTTTTTCTTGTCTATTGTAGCTTGTACTATTGCAGGCCACTTTGTAGTGCAACTTTCTACGTCCTTATTAAAATCATTAGATATTAAGTCTATAAAATTAAACAGACAGTTTTGTATAAGCTCAATATATTAAACTTAAAACTTCTAGTTTTTACTTATAAAGCTTATAGCGTCCTTAGACTCCTTGAGCATCTTTGTAATTACCTTAATATAGTGCTACTTATTAGAAGAGAGTTAGAGAAGCTTAAGGTCTTGATAGTTAATCTCTCTTGTATTACTATTAGGAGCAATAACCACACAAGTACTTCTTTTTATTACCTTTTTTATACTAGATATTTCTTAGTATTTTGAAAAGCTTAAGCGCGAGCTTGCACATATTATATATTAAGTTCTATTAAGTCTTTACATCACAAGTAACAGAAAGTCGTTCCTTTAGTAGTAAATATTGTTAAATAGCAGGAAATTGCTTATACAATTATAGTAAAGCGTTAATAGCAATGCAAATAGCCTAGATCTAGATAGTTGTTAAAATATAATAATTTTCTATAATAAAAGTATAAATACTTTGCAAAGTGTGTTTAGAAAAGACATTTCTTATTTAATTTCTTTAACATATTGCTTGCATAAGACCTCCCTAAGTTAATGCTCTATAGTAGCAGCTAGCTAGAGATGTTAGATTATGTCTTGAACTACTAGGTTAATAATATAAGCTAGGCATAAGATAAAGTTTTTTAAAGCGCTCTAGCTAATAGTTGTTATCTGCTAGTATTGATTAAATTGTCTAACTAAGTACTATATTGTTGCTAGCATTATTACAAATAATAGCTAGAAAGTAAAACCTAGTATTAGCGTCTAAAAGTACACGTAGTACCTCTATAGCTATTAAAATTCTAGTATGTTGTCTACATATTAGTATAAGATAAGTAGTTGCTCTTATAGTTGCTAGTTTAGTATACTATAGTAACCCTTAACTACAAGAAAGCTAAGATAATTAGCTGTAGACTATACATATAGTATAATTAAAACCTTAGTTATAAGGCTTAAGTTATTGAGAAGAAAGGCTTTTGCTTAATTTAACTAGTTCTAGAATATTAACTTTAATTTATAATAAGTAATTATTATTGTCTAAGGCCTTAAGAATTAAAAAAAAGCGCGTAAACAATAGCTGCTTAATAGTTCAAAAGAGCGAATTGCTATTAATAACTACCTCAATAAGCTCTTTTTTAAAGGCAACTTAGGTATATTTGAGTATTAAAGTAAGTGTACTACTTTTTTAAAGTTAAGTATGTATAGAGTCTGTTATACGCAAATTATTATAAATAAAAGTTAAGGTACACTTAATAATTAGCTATATTTATGTGATTTATAAGATGTTTGGTCTTTATTCTTGTAAGCCTTAGCTGTTGCAGGATTATGCCGCAGTTAAAACAAAATATATAAAGGCAGCTAGTTACAATATAGGCAGCTTCTCTAAACTGTAGCTAAATGCTACTAGTACAGGTAGCACAGTTCTAGCAAGGAGATTTACTATCTAAATACTAAACCTAACTAGTTGTACTTGACTACTTATTCTAAATAGTTATAATTTTATTTCCTCCTTCCTCCTGTATAGCTTCTTGACGTAAGTACGTTAATAAATCTAACTTCTTTTGCCCTTCTCCCTATATATCCTAGTGTCTGCTTATTTAGAAATAGTAAAAGTTCTATAAAAGATTATAAACGTGTTTAGCTATAATAATGCGTATAGAAACAGCGTTGAATCAAAAAAATCAAATAAAAAGCTGTAATAAATTATTATAATTGCTAACATGCAGACACAAATGTCTACTCTACCTTTAGTAAATATATGCTTAGCTAAATTAAGATTGACTTGTTTCTTTAATTTTGTACTATATTAGGCCCTTTTTATTTTACTCTATTGATTTAAAATACATTATTACAAAAGCAGTATAGTATATAAGATAAAAATTTTTTTTTACGTTTTAAAAGTTGAGTTAATTAGCTATAATAAGCACTAACTAAAGCAAGTAACACAGCATATGAATACTACTATAATTAATCTAAAACGCCTCTAAAGTCTATAGAATTGCTAAGATTTATATTCTTATTTTTTATTTTTTTTAACTTTAGCTTGTAGTCCCTACTACTGCCCCTTAGTCTTATACTTATCTCTACATTAATTATAGTAAACATGTATATTACAATTATTGTTAACATCTTTCTTGCATTTATTACTATTATATTCCTTAATATATAGCTTGTCGCTGCGTGAAAGAGTATTGTTGCTAAGTTCTAAGGACTTGTACACTAGCTGAAGCTTAAATAGTCTATACTAGTTAGTTAGTATACGTAATAAAAAATAATGTTAAAACTTACTTCTAATTTTTATTAGTAGCAATTGCTAACTCCTCTAGACTTATACCTTAAATAAAGTCTTACTATTCCTTTTTAGCTTATTTGCTTTCAAAAGTACTAGTGCAAAATTTACTAATTTATTATTAAAAGTGCAACGTAAAATCTTTTTAAAAATACTACTAGAGCTATAAATCTAAGTATATATACAACTCTAGCTTCTATTATTTAAGCTCATAATTGTGTACGCCGCCTTGTCTAGAAATCTTATATGCTACCTTTTATTAACTTTGTAGTATAGATCTTTTTAATTTTTATATACTTAATTAAGGACTGTTTGTAGCTACTTACCTATATAAGTAAGCAGAACTATATAATAAATAACTAGAATAACTTTCTACTCTTCTAGGCGTTAAATTATTTCTAGTTTTGTACTTTTTATACTGCTTTTTTTATTTCTTTGCGCCTTTTTATACTTGCATTCTTACATTATTCTATACATTTTATTTTTTTCCTGCATTAGTATATTGTATCGTAATTAGCTATATATACGTCTTGTAAGACATTTATTTTAAAATTAAGTTAAGCTAATTAACTTTATTGCGCAATAGCTTAAGAACTAAAGCTTATTAATTTCTTTGTTAAGACTTTTAAATTTGTAAGGCAACTTTTCTTTAAACTACCTTAGCTTCGTTGCGTAAGTATATTATTAAATTTATCTTCTCTATATTTGTAACTCTTTACAAATTAGCATGCGCTATAATTAATAGCTATATTAAATACCTTTATAAGCTTATCTTATTTATTACGTTTAAAACCTAGTAGTACTAAAATTAGAATGCGCAGAACTAGGCCTTTAAGACTGTTACTTATCTCTTCTTTAATTATTATTATTGCAATAGACCTAATAATTAACTATAATTAGTTAATTTTAGTTGTAGTTGTTAAATAGCAGGTGGAAATTTAGAAATATTACTATAATATAGCTAGTGTACCCTGTACGCCCCTAATAAAGCTAATCGAAAATCAAAATTTTTGCCATATATAGACACCACCACTACTAATTACTACCTACTAATAATACAATCTAGCACGTTGCATTATAACAGCTTTGTATTACGTCTACTTGCGCACACTATTGCTACAATAATAATTAACAATAATCTTATACGCTTACTACAAGTTTTAACAATTATACAACTACTATAATACTGCGCACTAAGCAAACTGCGCAAGTTTTAACTAGTAGCAAGGCGCCTATAAAGAATTTACAAGCTAAGGCTAGTTAAAAGCTACTTACATTATTTACAAAATATAAGGCTATTAAGAAAAAACGTTAATATAAGCTAGGCAGTAAGTTATTACAGTCTTTTATTAGAGTTAAACACTAATAGCGTATAGCTATTGCGCTAAAAGAGATCAAGAAGTAGTAAAAGTTAACTAAATTATTAGTACGTAAACTTCTGTTTAGTTATTTTGTTTACTAAATTGCGCACACTTATTACTCTAATCCACGCTTTTAGGCAGAGGCAATTTATGCTTATTAGGAGTTAGCTAAAGCGTTTCTTGTTAGCTATTTTAAAGGTATTGTTACTACTATTATTATTTTGAAATTATATACTAACTAATTAATGCAGACTATAACCATAATGCTATTTAAGCAAAGAGAGTTACTATTAAAGCTAAAGATTTAAAGATAGCAGTTAGATATTATAAGAAGTTTAGTACTAACTTTACGTTCTACTAGCTTTCTACAACAAGACTGTATAGTAAGTAGTTAGAGTTCCTTTAACATATAATAATATAAATATACTCTCTTAGTTACTTTTGATACTGTAATAACTAACTATGTTAACAACTACAATTTAACTACTAAGTGTAGTTGTAGCTAGGTTAAAGTTGTAACTAAAATAGTGCTTATTTAGCGTACCTCTCCTAATCTTACCTAATTTCACCTTAATTATTATAGCTATTTATTACTATAAATAGCACGTAACCACAACCTATCCACTTCCCTCCGAAACTTAACCACTCCTGTTGTCAGCTATAGGCTGGCAATCGCCGTTGGACACGTTTCAACTGGTGTCGTTTTTTAGTACCTTAGCAAATTTTTTGACCCTAATTATCGCTCGGTGGTCTAAGCTTTCCTCCTAGAACTTATCCACCAACAGTTCGAATCTCGTTGACTACACACAATCTTTTTTCTCGACTTTTGCGATTAATAAGTAGAGGGTAGCTGCTTTTCACTTTTTTGGAACCCCATTTTGATTACAACAACACCTACCACTTTTGACACCTTAAAAAAATAAATAAATAAGTTAACCACAACCGAACCTATACCTACAGTCTGTGCGTGTAAGTACAACCACAACCACTAGTCTGTGCGACCTAACTACAACTACAACCACTAGTCTATACAACCTAACTACAACTACAACTACAAGTCTGTGCGACCTTAACTTAACCTATAACCACGTTTAGCGTAAATAGCGTGGGTATAGGTTGGGTTAGGGTTAGGTTAGCTTACGTCAGACCCCAACCACAACCCAACCTATACCCATTTACTAGCCTAAATATAAATTCTTAGATAAGACTAGCTGTTCTCTTTTGTGTAACAGTTTAAGAGTAGTACTATAAAAAACTACCTAGTTATAATATAAGGCTTATTTTCGAGTTTTATGTAGATAATAATGTAAAAGAGCTTACTAATACTTAGTAAGCTAGCCTATAACTTCCCTAGTAGCTTAGTATTACTATAGCTATTGTAAAGCATAACTATTAAATACTTTTGGTAGAATCTTACTCTCTGTAAGTATTGTTATTCTATTATGCTAAATATTCTATTATTTTAGCATTATAACAGTACTTAATAGTATATTCATGTTAATGTCAAGTTTTAATTTTAAAGTCTTCTATGTTTTTACTAACTATAATTATAATAATGATGAGGTCTATCTATGGTTAAAAGAGGGCGTTTTTTAAATTCTTTATTATATATATATCTTGCTCTAGCAAGCTCTATGAGCTTTTTTCAAGTAGCAAAAACATCCATTTTAATTTATAGTTTTTAGTTTGATTTTCTATATATTTTAATAAGGTTTATATGATGTATTTCTGAAACATTGTTAAAGATCTTAGTACAACAGCCTAGTTTAAGCGTAAAGGTAAATAAAAAAGCTTAATTTTTTATATAATTTAATTTACAGTACTCACTAATACTTTTAAAAAGATTTTCTAGTATATAGCTATTCAAGGTAATAAGCCTATAATATATATATAACGTGGTTCACAAGCGAATCGCTCACCCAAGCGAATCGATAACGCGAAATCCCCGCAAAATTTCAAAAAAACCGATGTCTATTTCTCAACAACAGCAAGGTAGAATTGTCTAAAATTTTGACACAATTGCTACATTTATATAATAAGAAAGCTATGAAATTTGAAAGGAATTTTATTAAGTAGTTGTAGAGATAGACTACATATACCCCTGTAAAACCCTGTGAAACCACTAAACTAAGTATATCTTGCTTAATATTGAAGCTAGAGTTTTTATATCTAAACAGCTTGTTCTTTATACAGATGCAGCAAATGCATTAAATTTTTAAAGAGTTCTACCTTGTTGTTGTCGAGAAATAGACACCCGTTTTTTTGAAATTTTGCGGGGATTTCGCGTTAGCGATTCGCTTCGATAAGCGATTCGCTTGTGAACCACGTTATATATACTATCCACCTACTATCTAAATTAAGATAAACTATAAGCTTTAAAGAAGTTGCTATAGAAGAAGTAAGTTCAGATAAGTGAATAGACTATAAGCTTACTAATATATTACGTAATCATCGCTTATATAAGCAACCTCGATTGTTTACACCTTTTGGTTATACTTTAAGTAATTAAGATAACACCCTCTATAACGTGCTTACATAATGCTTACGTAACCTTGACAAACATAGTTTTTTATTAGCGATTTTCACACAATCCCAAAAAAAGTTATACTAAAATTTATTTGAACTTTTTTTTCCCTCTAAATTTAAGCGAGATTGCAGGGGCGATTGTGCTGACTAAGCAGCTTACTAAGCAGCGTATCTGAAAGAGAAAGTTCTTGGCTCTTCAAATTTCTAACTTCTCTTGGTACAGCCCTTCTACTTATAGAATTATAAAGCTTTGAAAACAATAACTTTTTTGATTTTTTTTTTTTGTCACCCCTCTGTAATACACTTACTTTCCACTTAAGTCATTAAGCAATTGCTCCTTCTTAGCTCCTACAGTTATAAGCCTAGACGCTTAATGGTAGTTTTAATTCCTACTGCGCAATTAGCAAGCTAGAAGATCAACTATCTAATTATAACCTTACTCTTTTCTACTCACCTACAGCACGGCTAGCAAATTGCTGCAGCTGCTGTACCTTTCTTCTACTTAATTATACGATTGACCTCCTACTTATTTATCCTATAACCTACAGGCTACTATAATTGTTAATCTAGCTACCTACTAACTAACTAACTAACCTGCGCTTACCTTAACAATTACCTACGTAGGCTGGTAAATGGGTCGTGGGTACCCACGCGTGGGTATAGGTTGGGTTGGGGTCGCACTGACCAATGGTTGTAGTTGTAGTTAGGTCGCACAGACAAGTAGTTGTAGTTGTGGTTAAGTTGCACAGACTTGTAGTTGTAGTTATAGTTAGGTTGTAGTTAGGTTGTAGTTACGTGCTATTTATAGTAATTAATAGCTATATTAAATAGGTAAGATTAGAAGAGATAAAATTAGGAGAGGTAAGCTAAGTTAGCACTAATTTAGTTATAACCTTAACCTAACTACAACTACATATAGTAGTTATATTGTAGCTGTTAACACAGTTAGTTATTATAGTATAAAAGGTAATTAAGAGAGTCTCTTTATATTATTATATACTAAAATAACTCTGACTATTTGCTATGCAGTCATTTTGTAGGAAGCTAGTAAAACATAAAGTTAGTACTAAACTTCTTATAGTATCTAACTACTATCTTTTAATTCTTAGCTTAAATAGTAACTCTCTTTGTATAAATAGCATTAAGGTTATAGTCTATATCTATTAGTTAATATATAATTTAAAAATAATAACAGTAGTTACAATACTTTTTAAAAAGCTAACTAAAAACGCTTAAGCTAACTCTTAAAAAGCATAAATTACCTTTACCTAAAAGCGCAAATTAAAGTAATAATTGTACATAATCTTGTAAACAAGACAACTAAATAAGAGTTTACGTAGTAAAAATTTAGTTAACTTTTACTACTTTTTATTTTTTTTTAGCGCTACAGCTATACGCTATTAGTGTTTAACTATAATAAAAGACTGTAATAACTTACTGCCTAGCTTATATTAACGTTTTTTCTTGATAGCCTTAAATTTTATAAATAATGTAGCTAGCTTTTAACTAGCCTTAGCTTGTAAATTCTTTATAGGCGCCTTGCTACTAGTTAAAGCTTACGTAGTTTGCTTAGTGTATGCTATTATAGTAGTTATATAGTTGTTAAAATTTGTAGTAAGCTTATAAAATTATTATTAATTATTTTTGCAGCAATAGGGTACGCAAGTAAACGTAACTTAAAGCTGTTATAATTTAACGTGCTATGGTGTATTATTAGTAAGTAATAATTTGTAGTGGTAGTGTCTGTATATAGCAAAAATTTTAATTTTTAGTTAGCTTTAGTAGAGGCGCACAGGCTACACTAGCTATATTATAGTTATATTTTAATATCTTTACCTACTATTTAACAACTACAACTAAAATTAACTAATTATAGTTAATTATAACATCAATTATATTAAAAACAATCAAAGAAGAGCTGATTAATAATTTTAAAGGCCTTGTTCTGCGTATTATAATTTTAGCACTACTAGGTTTTAAACGCAATAAGTAGGAAAAGCTTAGAAAGGTATTTAACACAGCTACTAATTATAGTATATACTAGGTTGTAAAAAGTTATAAATATAAAAAAGACAAAAATAATAATATACTTACGCGACGCAGCTAAGGCAGTTCAAAGAAAAGTTAACCTACAAATTTAAACGTTTTAACAAAAAAATTATTAAGCTCTAGTTCTTAAGCTATTGCATAAAGAAGTTAAGCAGCTTAACATAATTTTAAAATAAAAGCTTTATAAAACGCATATATAGCTAATTACGCTGCAACATACTAATTAAAAAAAAAAGTTTAAAATAATATAAGAATAAAAGTGTAAAGAGGCTAAAAGAAATAATGAAAGTAATAAAAGAAGTACTTAACTAAAGTAATATAACGCCTAGAAGAGTAGTAAGTTATTATAGTTATTTATTACAGACTTGTACTTACATATATAAGTAAGTAGCTACAGATAACTCTTAATTAAATTTATAAAAATTAGAAAAACGCATACTATAAAGTTAATATAAAGCACCACGTAAGAGTTGTAGACAAGGCAGCGCAAGTAATAAAAAGCTTAAATAATAGCAGCTAGAGTTGTATATATACTTAAATTTTTAGCTCTAGCAGTGTTTTTAAAGAAATTATACGTTGTACTTATAATAATAAATTAGCAAAGCTATGCACTAATACTTTTAAAAGTAAATAAGCTTAAAAGAAATAGCAAGACTTTGTTAAAGATATAAGTCTAAAAAAGTTAGTTAACGTGGTTCACAAGCGAGCGAGCGCACCAAGCAAGCGAGCGTATCCTCACCAACGCGTCAACGTCAACACGATATTACGCACTTTTATCACGGTCAATAAACTATTACAATATATTAAATTGATTATTAGAAGCGCTATTATTACTTGCACTATTTATCTTAACTGCGCAGGTATGAGCGTTGTGTCTAGTCTGCTTGCAACGCCTGCACCGCCTCTTTTCTCGCACCCTCTTAGACGCACTTTTACTATTACTACAACTGCTACCTGCCTGTTTAGCTAATACTTCTTGTACCTCGCTAACAGTAAGAGTCTCCTCTGTCTATATATATTGCTGCTTATAGCTCTTCTGCTTATTTGCTTTATCTAGAGCCTCTTAAAGAGTGTTTATTTTTTCTATTATAAGCATTATTTTATGTGCTATTTGCTAAGCCCCTTTACTTAGCTGTACAACTTGCTTATTAAGTAAATTTATAAAAGACTTACAGCAGTTTCTTACTCTCTATTAAATAAAAGTACTTTAAGCTTTAACTTTACGCGCGATACGCAGTGTTTGCGCCTTCTAGGCAGCTACTTATAGCAGTAATTGTTTTAGTGTCTGCACTACTATATTAAGCTTTAATAGCACCGCCTATAGGTTATATAGGACTAGACTAGCGCTTTTAAAGCTAGCTTAAATATTCTCTTTTGTAATAGACTGCTTAAAAGCAGCTTTAAAGGCTAGCAGAAAGGTCTCTTTGCTAATATAGTTAGTGTAGTTACGTGCTAAGCCTAAGACAGTGTTGCTATACTTACGCTTTAGTAGTAAGAAGCAGGCAATATTAAAAAGCTATAATAAGTAAGACAAGTGCGTAAGTATGCAAAGAAGAATAATATTCTTTTTTGTATAAAAATTTTAAAAATTAATAAAGTAGTAGCTCTTATAGCTGTTAATAATAAGTAGTTAATACTTACTTATAGTACAGCTCTTTGTATGTGTATTAAAGTACTCTAACTAGGCAAGAGCAAGCTAATTATTTGTCTAGCTATTAGAACTAACTTAAAGAACCTAGTTAGCAGGCAGATTTTTAAACTAGACGTTAATAAGCACCTTACCTATAAAGATAATAAAAAGTAGTATTAAGCGACTTAATGCGCCTACGCCTTAGATTACAGTAACTTACTTATAGTTGCCTAGCTGTATCTACTTCTTTTTACTATATTCTTTTAAGCCTGTAATAACTAACTATAATAAAATTTTGTTTATTATAAAGCTAGTTTTGTTAAAGTTGTAGATATTGTTGTTTATAATACCTTACTTCTGCTTTATTACCTAGACTAAGTTAAACTAGCGCTAAATAGCTACTAGCTCCTTGCAGGCAGCTTACTAGTAATTCTAAGGACAGTTTTCGCGTGTACAGAGCTTAGAAGTTTACTTAACAAAGTTGTTATCCTAGTTCTTGCTAATAAAGTTGCTAGCGCGCTTGTTTAATAGTTTATTAGCTATTATTTAAATATTAAGCTTTATAGGCGCAAATCCTTGCGTAGACTCTTTAAGAATACGCTTAACTATAGCCTTCTCTTCTAACTTGTGTAGGCGCTTTAAGTTTAGTTTGCAGTCGCGTTAAAGGCATCTCCTAGCGCGTCGATACTTAAGAGTAAATTTAAGAGAATTGTAGATTTAGGCAGCGATAAGTAGATTAGGCGTTGTGTTGTTAAGGCATCTCGCGTTTTTGTGTCGACGTTGACGCGTTGGTGAGGATACGCTCGCTCGCTTGTGAACCACGTTATTACTACTAATAAAGATTAACAGTAAGTTTAATATACTCTTTTATTACGTAACTTACTAACTAGTATAAACTATTTAAGCCTCCGCTAGTATATAAGTTCTTAGAACTTAGTAATAATACTATTCTACATAGCAACAAGCTATATATTAAGAGACACAATAGTAATAAATGCAAGAAAGAGGTTAATAATAGTTTTAATATTAATACGTCCTATAGTTAATTTAAGAATAAGTATAAGACTATAGAGCAGTAGCAGGAATTAAGGGCTAAAATTAAGAAAAAAATAAAAATAAAAATATAGATTCTAGCAATTCTACAGACTTTAAAGGCCTTTTACATTAAGTATAGTAGTATTCTTGTGCTAAGTTATTAGCATTAATTAGCGCTTAATAAAGCTATTGAATACAATTTATATAATATACTTTTTACTGCATAACTATATAACTATACTGCGTTTATTTTAATGTCCTTTAAATTAATAAAGTCTAATTAAAAAGCGCCTAACATAGTACGTAATTAAAGAGATAAGTTGATCTTAATCTTGCTACACACACGTCTACTATAAGACTATAGCTTATATACTATTAAAGTTGTAGATCAGATACTTATATGCTATACGTTAGTAATTGCAATAATTTATTACAGCTTTTTATTATACTTTTAAACTAAACGCTGTTTACACACACGTTATAGCTAAACACTTTTATAAGCTTTTTTAAAACTTTTACTAATTCTAAATAAGCAGACACTAGGTTATTTAGAGAGAAAGGTAGAAGAAGTTAGATCTCTTAATATACCCACCTTAAGAAGCTATACAAGAAGAAGGAAATAAAATTGTAACTAATTAGAATAAGTAGTAAAGTATAACTAGCTAGGCTTAAAATCTAGATAGTAAATCTCCCTACTAGAACTATACTACCTACACTAGTAGCATTTAGCTAAAGTGTAGAGAAGCTGCCTATATTGTAACTAGCTGCCTTTATATATTTTGTTTTAACTGCGGCATAATCCTATAACACTTAAAAACAACAAGAATAGGGACTAAATACCTTATAAACTATATAAATATAGTTAAATGTTAAAGTACATTAACTCTTATTTACAATAGTCTGCGCACGACAAACTTTATACATACTTAGCTTTAAAAAAGTAGTACACCTGCTTTAATACTTAAAGAGGGCAGCTGCTTTTCACTTTTTTGGAAAACCCATTTTGACTACAACAACAACCACCACCTTTGATACCTTAAAAATAAATAAATTAATACTTAAATATACTTAAGATGCCTTTGAAAAAAAGCTTATTTAAGTAGTTATTAATAGTAATTTGCTAATTTAAACTATTAAGCAGCTATTATTTACGCACTTTTTTTTAATTCCTAAGGCCTTAGACTATAATAATTCCTTGTTATAAATTTAAATTAATATTTAAGAACTAGTTTAATAAAGCAAAAGCCTCTCTTCTTAACAACCTAGGCCTTATAACTAAGATTTTAATTATACTAGGTATATAGTCTATACCTAATTATTTTAGCTTTCTTATAGTTAAGGGTTACTATATTATACTAAACTAGCAATTCTAAGAGAAACTACTTAATTTATACTAATACGCAGAGAGTATACTAGAATTTTAATAGCCGTAGAGGTACTACGTATACTTTTAGACACTAATACTAGGTCTTGCCTTCTAGCTGTTATTTGCGATAATGCTAGCAATAATACAGTACTTAGTTAAACAATTTAATTAACACTAGTAGATAAGAATATTAGGTAGAGCGCCTTAAAAATCGTTTTTCTATACCTAGCTTATATTATTAACCTAGTAGTTTAAGACATAATCTAACATCTCTAACTAGCTGCTACTATAGAGGTTAGACTTAGAGAGGTCTTACGCAGGCAATATGTTAAGGAAATTAAATATAAATTTTTTTTTTAAATATACTCTGCAAAGTACTTATACTTTTATTATATTGAATTATTATAATATTATTACTGTTAAGATCTAAGCTATTTGCATGGCTATTAACGTGTTACTACAATAGTACAAGCAATTTCTTGCTACTTAACAATATTTACTACTAAAGGAACAACTTTCTGTTATTTGCAATGTAAAGACTTAATAGAACTTAATATACAACATATATAAGCGCGCGCTTAAGCTCTTAAAATATATTAATAAATAGCTAGTTTAAGAAATAGTAATAAAAAAAGTACTTGTATTTTGTTAACCCTAACAATAACACAAGAGAGATTAACTACTGCAACTTTAAGCGTCTTTAACTCTTCTTTGTTAAGTAGCACTATATTAAGGTAATTATAGAAATGCTTAAGCAGTTTAAGAACGCTATAAGCTTTTCAAGTAAGGACTAGAAGCCTTAAGTCTAATATATTTAGCTTATATACAACTGTCTTTTTAATTTTATAGACTTAATATCATATAATTTTAGAAAGGTTGTAGAAAGTCGCACTTTAAAGTGGCTTGTAATAGTATATGCTGCTGTAGATAAGAGAAAGGCAAAACTAAGCAAATACTACATAAAAATATTAGCTAAGTAAAGGTTTCTATTCAACTGCGCAGCTATTCTAGATCTAACTCAAAAGCTTACCATATATAAAGTATATTTATTATAGTTCGTTATTACAGAAAACTACTAATTAGCTAACTAAGATTCTACATAGAAACCTTAAGACAAGCACATATATTATAAACAGTTTTTTAACTATCTTAATAAATATAACAATAGTAGAGGGGTAAATTAAATACTAGTCCTTATTCTTTTCTTAAAAAGAACACTTAGCTGTAAATAGTCTTTAAAGCCTGCTCTTTAATTGTCTTTTAACAGATTTTCTACTTTAAGTTAAACATCTTTTACATAAGAAAGAGAAGAGATAAAAGGCCTTACTTAATAAGAAAAAGAATTTTACTTTAGCACTCCTTGCATTAAATTAAAGACATTGTTTAATGTCTTAAAGTAGTAGCAATAAAATAAAAATACTTATCTTTAGCTATCTTAAGTTGTAAAAAATATCTTAGTTATCCTAATTGCTAGTATCAGTATTAAGCGCGTTTTTAATACTGCAAAATATATAATTAGTAATTTATAGTATCACTTTTTAGCTCTAACTATACAGCAGATTATAGTTTCTAAGGATACTATCTTCCTAGATTTAAAGGCTCAAGAAATCTTTATATAAAATAAGAATATTAGACTTAAAGCACTATATGACAAGATTAATAATATATTTAAGCTCCTAGCGCCTAGAGATAGTACATGTAGTCTAGAGGAGGAAACAGCAGAAGATAAGCTTACAGAAAAGGACTTTCTACCTCTAGTATAGAAGCGGCAGCGCCTTAAGGCTTAAGCGTTACTGTAATTATAAGCTGTAATAATTAACTATAGTAATAAAGTTTTTACTATCTCCTAACTCTAACTAGTAATAAATATTAAATACTATAACTTAACTCTAGTCTGTGCAACTTAACTACAACTACAATCTAACCTATACCTACGCGTAGGTACTTATACCTTATTTACTAGCTTAAGTATAGGTTAGATTATAGTTGTAGTTAAGTCGCATTACACAGACTATGTAACTAAATAAGTGCTTACTTAGCTTGCCTCTCTTAGTTTTACCTTTTCTAATTTTACCTGTTTAACACAGCTATTTATTACTATAAATAGCACGTAACTACAACCTAACTATAACTACAACTATAGCTTAACCTATACCTACAGTCTGTGCGTGTAACTACAACTACAACTACTAGTTAGTGCAACCTAACTATAACTACAACTACTAGTCTGTGCAACTTAACTATAACTACAACCACTAGTTAGTGCGACCACAACTCAACTTATACCCACGCTAAGCGTAACTTAGCGTGGGTATAGGTTAGGTTGTAGTTGGGTTAGCTTACGTCAGACCCCAACCACAACCCAACCTATACCTATTTACTAGCCTAAACCTACGTTGTAATTTTACGAAGCATTTTACTAAAATAGACCTTACTAATACACTACTTGTCGCCTTAGAGGTAATCATTAAGGCTTAACTAGACTAGCTAACCTAGTTTGCTCTATTAAAACTATACTACATAGAGAAAGGTATATAGGATTAGGTTAACCTTCATCTTCTAAACGTGCCCTCAATGGATTACTAAAAGCTACAGTATCTAGAAATGCCTAAATATATTAAGCAAGTAGTTGCTTTATTACCTAGCGCTAGCAAATCTATATTAAAGGACTACAAACTTACTTAATTTCAATTAGATACTTATGTAATTAATACTAAGTATAAAAAAGATAATTATTATAAGCTAGTTATTAGGAATAAAATACACACTGCTTAATATATAAAAAAGGTTACTAAGATTATTAATGCTTAAGACTAGATTAGCAATATCATACATCTGGACCTGCTATTAAACACTTTAATAACTATAAGTACTTAAAACCTTACTAGCTTTTGACCTTTAGTAGAGATTTTAAAGAAAGATTTTGCGCCTTTAGATTAAAGTACTTAGTATTTGATAAGAGCGCAGTATAGATCTTACCTAGGCAAGGCTTACTAAAGACAAATAGATCCTAATTATTACTTTACTAAGTAGTAGCTTTTGAGTTGATAAGCAATAATTTACTTGCTACTTAAAGTTGTCAGACTATTCGTAGTAACTGATTTTTTAGATACATTAGGCACTACGATCATATAAGACCAGTTACGCAAGAAGCGCAATAAGCTAGAATATATAATAGCACTTAGTAAAGCTTAATTTACTTTTTATAATCAATAAAAGATCTTTAGTGTTCTATTATAAAATGAGTTAATTAGATTCTTAAAAAGAAAAGGACGAATAGTATTTTGAACTAGATTTAGATTAAAAAGAGCTTGAATATCATTAAATAACTTTAAATTAAATAAGAGTTGTAAGCAACTACACTTTTGCCCTTATAGGCTAAGTAAAGAATCAAAGAATAAGTACTCTAATATACTACGCAACTGCTTCTTACTTTAAACTACAGTTCCTGGATTATGCCTTTTAAGTAGACTACAAATTGAAATTTCAAACAACAAATAAAAGAAAGTTGTAAATTGATAAAATAATAATTAGTAGGTAGTATAGCACACCTAAGTTAAAAAGAAAAATTAAAAGGCTAGCACTAGTATATGAGCTACTAATAAACTAAGTAAAGCGTACTTTAGATTATTAGGTTTAGCACTAATTAACTTAATAAAGTAGATTAAAGAAATTCGTTTAAATGTGTTTAGCGCAGCCTTCACTGTTCATGCTTTGTCTCTTCGCATAATTATAAATAGTAAAGTAGCAGTCTACTTAGTTAATAATATAGATTACTTAGTACTAAGCATCTATTGCAAAAATATTAAGAGCAAGACTATTAAAGTAGGCACTAAATTTATTCTAGTTGCTAAAATAAGAAATAGGCTGCTTAAGAACGTTCTGCATAGCAAAGCTAGCCTAAAGATAGCTAATCTATTACTTACTAATGTTAAGTTTGTGCTAGGTTTTTACGTTAATATTATGTCTAAAGCATAGCTTAAGTATGCAGGTATTAAGTATTTTAAATATAATTCTACTATAAAATTTAAAACAATTTGAAAAAGTGTTGTCTTTGAAAACTTAAAGTGTTACTTTGATTTTTGATTTATTAAAGATAAGCAACTCTCTTGTTACATTATCTAACTATTACTAGTAAACGCTATAGTATAATTAAGAAACGTTTAAGTGTAGACTAGTTACAAAAATCTATAGCATTAACAATTAAAACACCTCGAAAAACAAGCTATTAAAGCTATAGTTTACTTAGTACAGAAGGTTGAGATTACTGGCAAAAAGCTATTAAGATATAATTATTACGTAATAGCTTATACCTTACAAGTAATCTTATAGTAACTAAAGAAAAAATAACTTTTACCTTTCTGTAAAATCTTAAAAGATTTGTTCTATTTTCTAACTCATTAACTACTTAAGAAATAAGCACTAATTATTAGAGAGAACTACTTTGGCAAGCTATATAACTATAGTCTCTAGTTAAAGCTAGTGAATAATATTAAGCTTATAATTAAAGGCTAGATTATAAAGATTTAAAGAAAACACTAGTAAGAAATTGTAGAGATCTATGAGAATAATAAAACTGCTACAAGGCCTTCAAAAAGGCTGTTAAGATATAAGAAATAAGCAATAGAGAAGAAATTATAATTAAAGCGCTACTGCTATAAACCTATAAGCTTAAAGACTTAGTAAAGAGAGCTAGCTAAGCGCTAATTATAAAAGCTATCAAGATGCGTATAAGCGCTAATTCACTAGCTAAGCTTTAGCTAGTAATCATAAAAGTATTAGCTTAATTATATAAGATAAGCTTTATTTAAATCTATAGCTACTAATCCTCTAACTAAGTGCTTAAAAATTGTTAAGAAAATATTTTTAATACTATTAACTGTCTTCGGCCTTTTAAGACAACCTTTTGATGTGACCACACATTTTGTAGACACCTTTTTGGTAAAAAAAGGTTTATTGCTAACAACAGGTATCCGGGCTTATGCTCCCTTGTTTAGCATTGCCGGCACGCAATTAGTCTGTCGCTCTAGCATATTTAGACAGAAACAAAGATGCATAATATTCTTCTAACTAACTATCTTAACTAATAACTATTTACTACTAATTGCAACTTCTGTTGTTTTTGTTACTATTCTAGTAGTGTTGCAGTCGCCGCGTTTCTAGTATGCGCCTATACTTAGATGTAAATATATGACAACAGCGTTACTATCTAAGCACAGCTCTCCTATTCCTAAAGGCGACTTATAAAATTCTCCCACTTCTCAGTTTATTTTAGCTACTTAATAGCTATTTTAACACGCTTTTGCTTCTTGTAAAGCTACTATAAAGTCTCTTTACTAAAGTTATATTTGCGCAGGAGAAGATTAGTAAAATAACATACTATTACTGTACCTAGACTAGTAATATACGCAACGTATTTGATAGACTTGCTACTAATTAAGCTTTTTACAACTTTTATTATAACTTCAACGTCTATAATACTAAACGCATAAATAAAGTTTTAATAAATAATAAAATTCAACTTTTGCGTTTACCTAATTACTATAAAAGCTACTACTAACAGCTCCGTTTTAACTAACTAAGAAGGCCACTTAATAAAAGTAAACGTAGGCTTTGTAATCTACTACTATAGCTTTTTATATAGTAACTTAGTAAAGTTTAACTTTACTTAATATAAGCTATTAGTCTTTTTATTAAATGGAAAGAAAAATAGTTTAAGCATTATATTATTTGTATATAAGTTGTTTGTATACAGTACTGCATAGTATAGGAAATCCTAAAGGTATGAAGCAGCAGGTAGGGAGCATTTATAAAGTATTATAGGCTCCTGCTGCGGTAACGTACATATCCTTAGCCTCCTCTACCTCCTCTACCTCCTCCGCTCCTATCGCAATCTTGTTGCTAGCTATAGGCTAGTAATCGCCGTTAAACACGTTTTAATTAGTATCGTTTTTTAGTACCTATAGCAAATTTTTTAACTCTAATTTTGCTTAGTAGTCTAAACTTTTCTACTCTAAGTGCCTAGCGCGTGGACCTTATCTACTTACTGTTTAAATTTTATTAACTACACACAATCTTTTTTGACTTTTGCGACTGATTAGTAGAGGGCAGCTGCTTTTCACTTTTTTAGAAAACCCGTTTTAACTACAACAATAACTACCACCTTTGATACCTTAAAAATAAATACCATTAACTACCTAAGATTAGACACTAGACTACTAACCTACGCCTAGACTAAAGTAAAATTTATTCCTATAGCTACTAGGCCTACCGAGTAAATAGAGAGAAGGCAGCTAGGCGCAATTTTCAAGAATCTAAATTCAATGCTTACAGGTATATTAGTTATTTAGTTATCAATTCAGCCTTTAATATATACTATATATAAGTACTTATACTTCATTAGGTAATTACCACCTGTAATGTTACTTTTAATTAATAATAAATTTATCAAGAATGTTACAAGAAAGAGTTACAAAAGAATTAAGTGATTAAGATTATTAAATGTCTTTACAAAAGCAAGCTAGTTAGTTCTAAAGATAAATTAGAAGTCATCTTACCTGTTTAAGAGAGAGGAGATTAGAATACACAGCTTACTACTAAAAACCTTAAGAGTAATCTATCTACTATATTAAGCAGTAAGAAAAGCCTGCCTACAAAAATAAAGAATAGAATTAAACCTTAAACTAAAGATTCTAAGAAGCAACAACAGTATAATTAATTGTAAAGCACTTAACTATTAACGTGTTTCACATGCGAGTGGCCAACCCAAGCGAGTGGCCAACGCCAAATCCCCGCAAAATTTCACAATATCAAAGGTCTATATCTCAACAACGATCAGGTAGAATCCTCTAGGAGTTTAATACAATTACTGCACTTATATAAGAAGGAAATTTTGAAAGTTTTAAGAAATTTCATAAAGTTGTAGTAGAGATAGACTACTTATACCCCTGTGAGACCACAAAACTAAGTATATCTCTCTTCGTATCGAAGCTAGAGTTCTAAAATCTTATTAGCTTATTCTTTTAGTAGATGCAGCAATTGTATTAAAGTTTTAGAGAATACTACCCTGTCGTTGTTGAGATATAGACCTTTGATATTATGAAATTTTGCGGGGATTTGGCGTTGGCCACTCGCTTGGGTTGGCCACTCGCTTGTGAAACACGTTAGTTGAAATTAAGCTTACAAAAAAAGTCTAACTTGTGTTTGCTTAGAGAGATAAAGCCTCTTTTAAATAGGCCTAATAACTTGTTACTAGTATAATAGCTTAGGCCTAAAGACTAGACGACGCTAGCTTACTGTAATAGGACCCTTGCTTAAGTTAGGCAAGTTGTAAACTGTAAATTATCTTGTAGTTTAAGATCCTAAGTCTTAGATAGTAGACAGAGTAAGCAATTATAAGCTTAACCTCTACTTACCAGAGTGGTGCTAGAATTGCTAGTAAAAGCCTAAATTAGCTTATAAATTGTTATTTTTTACTACGTAAGCTAGGTAGCAGGTGTAAGCGTAAGAATATAACCTAAGATCCAAACAGTTAACTTGGCGGTAACAGCATAAGTAGTATTAACGCATTAATTATAAATTTGAAAAATATATTATAAACTATATTTTGTAAAACCTACCTACTAGGTTTGCAAGCAACCTAGAAAAACTAAGTTAGCTACAAGATTATTAACTACGTAGTTATAGCAGCTTTACTAACTAAGCATAAACTAAATAAGAAAAATACTTAACTGTATTGCAACAATCTACCTAAATTACCAAAATTATAAGAGCAATTGCCTTAGCATCTTATAAGAGGCTTGTTTAAAAATACCTACATGAAAGAGATTAATTAGTTAAGTAAGAATAAAACTTAGAGCAAAATACGAAAAGAAGAAGCAGATATTGAACTGATACTTATAAAATAAGCTTAGACCTACAAATTTAATTAGTGTAACTCTTTTTGTAAATACAAAGCGCGGATTGTTATGAAAAGTAATCTTTAATTTTAATATATACTGCTACGTTAGCAAATTAGTCTTTCCAAGCGGCAATAGCAAATACTACTAAGAATAGTTTAGAGATTAAGCTATACAATGTTGTAAGAGTATTCCTTAATACGTTAATTTTAGTAGACAACTTAGTTATTTATAAATTGCTAGATAGCTTTAAGAAGCGTAGAAAGTGTGTACAGCTTAACTACGCACGATATAAGTTATAAAAATTACTACTGTTTTAATATAAGAGTTTCTCAGGATTACTAAAAGAAATTAGACTTATCACCTTACTAGAGAAGCCTTTCCTGTTTTTCAATTAAGAAAGGAAGATCCTAGTTTTATATTATATAAATATTATCTTATTGCCCTTCACAAAAGAGGATAAGTAGAGGGCAATAACACTATAGTTAAAAATTATTAAACAAGTATAAAATACAGGAATAAGTATTAGTAGAACAGTTTCTTATTATCTAAGTAATTAGAGATTATAAGAAGCAAACAATTACGCTTATAGATAATATATATAATAACAAGATCGCAAAGAAGTTTGAGCTAAAAGCTAGTAGCTTTTCTAAGACTCTACTGCTATTAGAAGAGCTAATGAAGTACACTAGCAAAGGAACTAAGCAAGAAATTAAGGTTTATTAAAAAAAAGTTAAATTAGTGCTATACACAGCTATTATGCTATAACTGAATGTTACTTACTTAATCTTAAAGCTTTTAAACGTCCTTATCAACTCTACTAATTAGTATTTAAAAGCTATTAAACGGATAATTATATACCTCTATTAGACAAGATAGTATGCAATCTAATATAAGAACTACAAGAGCTTAAACTTGATAATTGCAGGCAATATTTTCTCTGAGAATAATTAAAAAACTGATTAATTACTTTGTAATACATAGCTATTCTATATAGCAGTCTAATATTTGAGAAGCGGCTTAGCAGATAATAGTAACTACGCTAACTACTAAGGCTAAGCTACTCGCCTTTAATCATACTACTCAGAAGGTTATAGCCTTTAAGCGCTTGCTTTGCAAGCTATTTCTTAATTCAAGAGAAATTTAAATAGTCTAGTGTAAAAATAATTTATTAATTAGGCTTATAATAAAAAAAAGTAAGGAAATTAGCACTTTTCTAAAACCTATCGATGTACAAAGTATATAGCCATAGCAAGGATTGACAAGAAAAATATTTTTAGTTAAGTACTTAGAAATAGCAATTATGCTAGCTAATAAACTAACTTAGTTGCATACTTTATAATGTTTACAAAATTTTAAGTAGTTGCTTAACCGTCAGCAAGTTAAGCACTTAATTAAAGGCAATAATACTTTATTAGCAAAGAATTTGTATAAAAGAGCAATATTAATGTACTAAGCTAAGTCTCCTCTAAATTGCTTATAAAAAGCAGAAAAGTAAAAAGCTAAACAAACTGAAATTTAAATACTAAAACCAAAAGAAGCTTATTAGCAAGCATGAAAGTTATTATAATTACTGGACTTTATTAGTAGGTCTTGCTTAGCCTTTCAATCTTTAGCAAGCTTAAGGGCATTATTTACTATCCTAGCTTAGATAGCTAAGGTCTATAAGTAAGTAGCATAAAGGCGTAAATCTAATCTATTTCTCTTATAAATTAAGATGCAAGACAACTATTATCTTACACTAGCATACTTATGTAATGAGTCTTTGCAATAATTAAGATAATAATCAAGAACGCAATTATATAAACTTATTAAAATAAATTTTTCGCAAGCATGCTATTCTTAAAGTCTTAATTAGTAATAAAGAAACTGCTGTTAGTATATTACTACTACTAGTTATATCTGTTGTTGCTATAGCTATTATAGAATATAAGTTAGCGATTAAGCAAGCTGTACCGCAGATTAACTAGAAATTGATACAGTATTATGAGGCTTATATTCTAAATCAAAAGCGCTTACTAGAGCAGGAGTAGCCTGCAGGAGCTAAGCAGCAAAACTGCAAGGCAACATCTTTTAAGCACAGCATTTCTTAATAGGAGGCTTCTACGCAGAAGGCTTTTTAGTAAACGTAACACTATTATTTATCTCTTTACAGCAAGCAATAATATTGCTAAGCAGTTATGCTTATTAACCTAGTACTTATTATTTTTCTACCTTTAATAACAAGTTAGCAGTCTAAGCAAGAAGTTTAAATAATTAAGAACTCACTTATTTTTTTTTTATATAGCTATAAAACAATAAGCAAGATTATTGTTAATAATATAGCATATATAAGATAAACAACTGCTAGAGAAAGTGCTACCTAAACTGCTAGTTTTAACGTAATTAAAGCAGCGCTTAGCATATAAACTGTTAAGCATTTTTTTATGCCGCGCTTACAAGGCAATAAATTAAAACGTCTGAACACGTTTCAATTGGTGTCGTTTTTTGGTATCTTGAGCAAATTTTTTCGACCCTGATTTTCGCTTGGTAGTCTGAGCTTTTCTGCTCCGAGCGCTTAGCGCGTGGACCTCATCCACTCACCGTTCGAATCTCGTTGACTACACACAATCTTTTTCTTTTTTTTGACTTTTGCGACCGATCAGTAGAGGGTAGCTGCTTTTCACTTTTTTTGGAAACCCAATTTTGACTACAACAACAAACACCACCTTTGACACCTTAAAAATAAATACATTAAAACGTAACAAATTAGCAGTAATTCTTAAAGAGCTAGTAGGCGTCTTTTTTCTGTGTAGATAATAGCGCGTTGCACCTTATAAATAGCTTAATAGGCGTATATAGGTTATTGCTGTCGTCATATTGCTGTTTTGTTAATGTTGCTTAAGCAGTAATTTACTTTAATTTTTAAATAAGCTTTTATATAGTCTTGCCCCTACGCTAGCTTAATCTCTTACTTAAGCTCTTGATTTATTCAAAATTTAAATAAAGGCTTTCCAGCAGACTCCATTTAAAAGACAAGTTAATTAGTTTTTAAGCAAAGCTACTAGGCTTTCTGCGGTGCGCATACAGATTAAAAGGCAGAGACAGTAAACTTTTATTATTTTAAAGATTGGCTGCATACTAGATCTAGTTATTAAACAGGCTTCAACGGGTATAATGCTTATTTATAGCACTATTCTTGCGTTGCTAGCGCAGGCTTTTTAAGTAATGCTTACACTTATTGCTGTTAAAGGCAGACTATACTAGAGAAATTAGCAGCTAATTAGTAAGAAAACAGTAAGACAACAAAGCTTACTATATTAATAGTAATTAGGGTGCGTTAAAGATTAGAAAGACTTAGTAGTAAATATTGTAGTAATGCTAAAGGTTTTAGAAAGGCAGCAGACGCAATTAGTATTTGTAGAAACTAGGTATAGACTAATTAAGCCATTCTAAGAATTAATTTAATGTTTTAATATTATAATAGAACTAAGCTTCTTGCTAAATAAAAACAACATTACAATATTACTACAGAGATAAAAGATTAAATAGTAAAGCTAAAATTGTAAAAAGATATCTTAATTAACGATGTTTATTTAGTAAGAATAAACTACTTACTTACAGCTGAGAATGATAGTTTCGTACTAACCTAGAAGGTGTGTTAGAGTATTGACACGCAGCTCACCCTGTTGATTAGGTCATCCTAGTAAGCTGTTCACGTAACGGCCCCGCTAGCGTCTATATAAACGGGCCAGATCGTCTTATATCTCTTTAGTAGTTATCGGACACTTTGTTGTAACACTTAGTTAATCAATACACCTACTTTCCACTCAGGTAATCAAGCAATTGCTCTTTCTCAGCTCCCACAGTAAGCTTATTAGCTTAAATAGTAATCTACCAGACAATATTTCTAATAGTATTAATAGATGGTTCAATTTAAATTATGTAGAGAAATTAGCTTTTTTACGTACCTTCACACTCCAACTATGTTGTTCTACTAAGATCTATAACAAAGTTTTGAAAATTACTTAATTAAAACCTTATTAAAATGTTAAAAGGATAAAACTGAAAACTGTTGGAGATTAAGCTACTTAGCTGTTTCTCCACAGGATCCAGGTGCTCAAAATCACACCTGAAATCTACAATCAACCTACGATCAATTGATTACTAGAAGCTATTACGCTACTAGTACCACTTATCATTGTCTACGCAAGCTATTGCGTAAGTACAGATCTTTCTAGAATGCAAGTAACAGGTATATATAGACTGTAGTTTGGCTTGTAGTTAGAAACTGAAGAGAGAATTCTTAAGAGAATTACAATATTCAATTAAGCAGTTGTACAATACAATAATAAGACTTAATTACTCTCTTCCCCTAGTCTCTATTTTATTCTCGTATTCTTATCGTTCTACTTCCGCACCTCCTACTCAATCTCCAACAGGTTATAAGCCTATTAGGCTGCCATACTACAAACAAGTAGAAGGCAGAGACCTCTACCTCTGAGTTGATAGTAGAACAAGCAACTAAGCCTTGGAGATTGAATCCGCAACAAAAACTAAAAAATTAAAGTAAATATTCATTTTTTATTTAAAGCTTATAAAACCTGCGAAAAAAACTTTTCTATGTTGTTGGACTTTTGAAAAGAGTTATCTATAAACTAATAAAAAACTCAAATTCTATTGTTCATACTAAGTAAAAACATAGAAATCTCTGAAATATTGAATTTAATCAAGTATAATCTTAGTACACATTTACTATTAAGTATAATTATAGTGCTGAAACAGAATTCTAATTTATATAACAGAAGGATACTTTGGTAAAGAGTGAGTTTTGACCAAAAGTCTGTAATAGTTATACTATATAAGAGCTATAATTTTACTTAGCTACTAGGGAAGTTATAGGCTAGTTCACTAAATATTAGTAAGCTATTTTATTCAACTATCTAAGTAAAACTTGAAATTAAGCATTTTATTATTTATTACTTTAAGGTGTCAAAGATAATGGTTGTTTTCGTAGTCAAAATGGGGTTTCTAAAAAAGTGATAAGTAGCTACCCTCTACTAACTAATCACAAAAGTTGAAAAAAAAAGATTGTGTGTAGTTAACGAGATTCGAACGGTTGGTAGATGAGTTCTGGTAGGAAAGCTCAGACCACCGAGCGATAATCAGGGTCAAAAAATTTGCTAAGGTACCAAAAAACGACACTAGTTGAACCGTGTCCAACGGCGATTACCAGCCTATGGCTAACAACAGGATTACAGTAGGATTGTAATAGGATTGCAACATGATGCGATGGAGGAGGGAAAGGACACGTACGTACCGCAAAGCATTTTATTATAACAAGATAGTTTATTATAAAACTACTTTCGAACTCTCACACAAAATATATCACCTAGTATTATTTTATAATATATAATTCATAGCGATTTTTATTCAGTTGAACAAAGTGATAATGAAATTCATGTTTTCTTTTTTCAACGCCGTTTTTCAGGCGATAATACAGGGGCAACCGTGCTGACTAAGCAGCTTACTAAGCATCCTATCTTAAAGAGGAAGTTCTTGGCTTTTCTACTCACTAACTTTTTTTCGTATAGCACTTCCTGTTATAGAGATATTATGGCTTCTGCCTTTTGAGACAACCTTTTAATGTGACTAAACATTTTGTATACACCTTTTTAGTAAAGAAAGATTAATTGCTAATAACAGGTATCTGGGTTCATGCCATCTTGTTTAGTATTACTAGCACGCAATTAGTCTGTCGCATGCTAAGATAGAAATAAAGAAAATCAAAATAAAGACGCAAATTACTTTTTAACTTTTCCTGCCTTATCTTGCTTTTATGCTGCTCATGCTGCTTATTTTGCATACCTATATCAAGGCTTTACTTCCAGGTACTCTAAAATAAATTAAAGAAGTAGCACTATTACTGCCTTGCACTCTAACCTACACATGCAATAATTAAACGCCTACTTTTCTTTTCCTTTCTTTCTTATTACTTTTGTAATATTGTGCAATAGCTAGCCTAACTAGTTAATCGTTCTTTTACTTAGCTTATATATAATTAATAAGAAGAGAGAGATACTATAGTAGAGCATTTTGAGTATTTTGCTAGTATTAGCAAATACTTTATTAATCTTATATTCCTTTTACAACTAGCTAGCTCAAGGCTTAATATCTTTTTTTTATATAAAGATATTGCAGATTTCTAGGTTATTTATTAGACATATAGTAATAAAGTCCTGGAGAGGCTAAGTTTGTAAATTCGTAATAAGCTTAAGTATCTATCTAATTATCTTAAGCTAGACTAAGCTAGGGGCTAGTCGTAGAATAGAAAAGCTTTTTAATTTTGAAAAAAAGATTAAAGTTAAGGAAATACTTAGTGGAGAGGTTTTAGGCTATAATGGTGTATTATATACAAGTTGTTTGTATGCGGCGCTGTTTAAAAGGTAAAAAGTACTAAGTAAGAAGTAGTATTTTAGCTTTATAAAGTATTGTAGACTCCTGCTATAGTACGTACGTGTTCTTTCCCTTCTTTACTATATTATGTTGCAATTCTATTACAATCTTACTATAATTCAGTTATTAGCTATAGGCTAGCAATCGCCGTCAGACACGTTTTAACTAATGTTGTTTTCTAGTACCTTAGCAAATTTTTAACCTTAATTTTCGCTTAGTTGTCTAAGCTTTCCTTTTAGAACTTATCTATCTACTATAAGAATCTCGTTAACTACACGCATTCTTTTTTTTTCGACTTTTGCAATTAATCAGTAGTGGGTATATGCTTTTTACTTTTTGAGAACCCTATTTTGACTACAGCGACAACCACCACTTTTGACACCTTAAAAAATTAATAGAAATATAGAGCTTTAACACACTAATTCTTTTGATTTAAAACCTTTTGTCGAACCTCTATAATAAAATAACTATGGAATAGTGTATGTAAGAAATAAATTCTTTAAGTTATCTATAACAAGTATAATAATAAAATATAACCTATTCTTATACATATTATTTCAGGTCCTGTCCTTCCCAGATCCTTGCCCTAAGAGAGGTTTAGGAGGACTATAGCCTCCTTATCCCTACTAGCCTACTAGAGGCCTAGTCTTGGCGGGATGCCAACCGATCACGTGACTCCTAGCCCCGCGATGATTATTGTCTTCTGACGTAGTGGCTGGTGGGCCTTCAACCCGATGTTCCCCGTTAAGAAGAGAATCCTTTTTGCTACTTGAAACTTCAACATACAACAACAGCGCTGTTATTTTAGCACAGCTCTCCTATTTTTAGAGGCGACTTACAAAACCCTTCTTCTTTTTTCTTTGTTCTAGCTGCTTAATAGCTGTTTTAACCCGCCTTTACTCTTTGTAAAGCTTCAATAAGGTCTTTTTACCAAGGTTGAATTTGCGCAAGAGGTGATTAGTAAAATATTTTACTATTACTATACCTAGACTATCAATCTTCGCTACGTGTTTAACAAATGTCGCAAAAATGTGTGTACATGTATCTTCTAGCCGGAGCTCGACAAATCGATCGGTTGATATTTTGTTTCTGACAATAAACTTATTACTAAATAAGCTTTTTACTGCACTTATTGTAACTTCAATAATTACAATACCAAACACATTAATAAGATGATGATACAAAATAAAACTCCTCTCTACCTTTACCTAATCACTACAAAAGCTACTGCTAACAGATTATTTTTAACTAACTAGAGAGGCCGCTAAATAAAAGTAAATATAGGCTTAATAGATTACTACTATAGCATCTTGTATAGTAACTTAGTGAATTCTAGCTTTACTTAATATAAGCTGTTAGTCTTTATGTTTAATATAGAGAAAGATGCTCTAAGTATTGTATTCTTTAAATATACGTTGTTTACTTGTAGTATTATTGTATCGAACATGTTACAGCTCTCTTGTCCTCACCGCTATCTTAAGACCTTATCGGTATCGGACCTACTCTAGTTCTAGCCCAGGTCGCAGGTATAAAGACAGTTTAGGATCTATAGTTTCTCTGTAAATTTTTAATATTCTTTGTACAAGGCCTATAGGTATCTTACTAGAATTAAGCTTATTTGTAGATCACCACTCACTTCTATATGCCTCTGCCGTAATCCCTTCCGCTGATACCAATCCGTAAGTCTTGCCTGCACCGCTACATTACATTAAAAATCTCGTCCTAGCTAGTAACAGTAATTAAAATAATATCACAGCTGTTAATTTAGACTAGGCCTAAGCTAAGCCTCTCTAGATACAAACTAGAAGCTTTACACTTTTAAGTCTAACATTACCTTATGTAGAATTCTCTAAATCTTCTACTAACTAAAGCCGTTAAGTTTTCAACTTTTGACCTTAACAACAAGGCAAATTAATTTAGCAAAGTTACGTAAAGTGCGTCAAGGTAGAAACACAAAGACTACTAATAACCTATTAGTATTAGAATTAATTACAAATGGCTAACTAAGACAACCCTAGACCCTTATAAGAGCCCGTATAAATATTAATGTACTATTACAGTTAACATCAACTCTTATAGAACAAAGTAACTAGTAAGTAACAAACTGTTGTAAAAGAAAAAGAGAAGAAAGACGATATAGATTTATAGGAAGATCTAATTGAACCTATTGAGACAAAATTGATGAGTTTAATACGCAAGTTACGCAATGAACCTAGGAAGTTATACTATCTAAGGACACGGCTGAACCTACTACTAAAACACTGATAACAATATCAAAAATACTGTTAAGCTAATTAGTATAATACATTTCTACTTCTCCTAAGACGCTACGCGTTAAGCTTATAAAGCACATGCCTACTATTCAGAATCTTAATAATAGAACTAACTCTGCGTTCTCTTTGTAGCAAGCTTAAATACAAGACTAATTAGAAATTAACTTAGATTATCATTAAAGCAAGCGCGCTTGTATATCTCTTGTATAAAGTTACACTAACAGTATTGTAAAAGAATAATTAGAACTACAGTACTTAGCTAATTTAAATTTAGAATAGTTTATAAATATAAAAGAAATAATTACGCTACTTGAATTATATAGTATATGTAGCAATAAACAGGTACAAAACTATAGAGCTTTCTACTGCCTGATAATAAATAATAAAGAAATATTCTTAGCTTATAAAGAAAGGTTTATTAGTACTGCTTTGAAGGAGTCCATTTCTAAGTTAAAATAGTCTTTCTAGTAATTAAAAAATATAACCTCGGCCTTATAAACCAAAAGTTTAGGGTTTAAATACCTACAAAACAACATATTAAAAAAGATAGTGCAACACCTTACTACATTAAATATAGAAAAACACAATTCTCTTATTAGAGTAAATATAAATAGTAAGCTAGTGTTTACTTTAGTACTTCTATAAGAGCCGTATTCTGAATAATTATCTTAGAGTCTATAGCGTTATTACACTGGCTTTACATTTGATTTAACTCTAACCCCTACTCGTGCTACATTAAGCATGCCTAGACTTCATTCTAAGACTCTAGCTCTTAACAACGAGCCTTTATTTGAAAGTTTTTCTAAATATAAGAAGCCTAGTTATTTGATAAGTAATAATACTCCTTCTTAAGTAAGAGATATTAATATTAATTGAGAAAAATACTCTAAAGCGGTTACACGATGCCTAGATAAAGACAAGACAAGAAATAAAGATACCTAGAACAATGCTCTAGCCTAGGCTTATAAAAGTAAAATCCTACTAATACTAACTTATTTAACATATTTAGACAAAAGCATTTCTAAGTTCTTACTATTTTTTGTTTAAAGAGTTATAGTGCCTGTCTACTATTATTAGTTAATACTTAAGCTGAAAGCTTTACGTTCCTCAGTTTCTTTATTATATAAACGTTCTTCTAGATACTTTATGTTTCTATCCAAAGACTACTTTTTAAGGTCTTTATAAAAGGATTCTAGGACTAGATCTAAACTAAAGTAAATTAATATATCTACCTTTACATCTAAATTCATAGTAGGAAGATTCTTAACTATCATTTTGTTATTCTGGATTTAGGTAGGTTAGATTATATAATTAACATTAAATAGCTCTAGCATGTAAACCTATAGCTAGGTTTAGTTTAGAACTGTTGGAGATTAAGCTACTTAGCTGTTTCTCTACAGAATCCAGGTGCTCAAAACCACACCTGGAATCTACAATCAACCTACGATCAATTGATTACTAGAAGCTATTACGCTACTAGTACCACTTATCGTTGTTATCAATTGATCTACAGCAACTACGCAGTGCGAGATATTGCATCATCTACTACGCAAGCTATTGCGTAAGTACAGATCTTTCTAGAATGCAAGTAACAGGTATATATAGACTGTATTTTAGCTAGTAGTAAGAAAATAAGAGAGTCAATAAGAGAGAACGATACAAAATCGGAATAAGTAACTGCATAATACAAGTTAGTTCAGCACTCTCTTCCCCTAGTCTCTATTTAATTCTTTTATTCTTATCGTTCTACTTCCGCACCACCTCCCTAATCTCTAATAGGTTATCAGCCTTGGAGATTAAATCCGCAACAAGAACTAAAATGTGTAACCTATAAAATACCCTACTCCGTATAACCCTGATGTCTCTATCCTTATGCAGTTAAAAGAACCTACAAATAATAAAGCTGCTAAGGGGGATATGTGCCAGAAAAATGCTCTTTAAAAAAGCATAAGTACTAGAGAAAGCAAAGCCTTACAGCAGCTTTAATATAAAGAGTTTATAGCCTTCCTTAGCTCTTCAAAGTTTGTTTTACACCTGAAACGCTTAACCCCACCCTAGATCTAATTTAGACTAACGCTACCCTACGCATTGCTATTACTTTAGCTAATACCTTTTATTATCTTATAAAACGCAGAGAAAACAAGTTCTTTATGATAAGGATTTACTAGATTAATTATCTATTGAAAAACTATTGTGCCGGTGCACAGGGTGATACCCTACTACACGCTGGGTTAGTGCTTAACTACCTAATCTTAAGGTATATAACCTCTTCCGTGTGTTGTAGAAAGGGGTTGCTATCTATTATCTACTCTTCTTTATCTCATTGCACTGTACTATTGAATAGGCGTCTCTTTCTACTAATAGTTCTAAACTAACTTATAATTAGAATATCATCTTACTAACTATGTGCTTGCATAATAACAGGCAATTGCATCTAGTTTTCAGTAGTTCCTTTGTACTAAGCCTGTGTACTGACTTTAGTTTCTTAAATAAAGGCTAAAGTAGCTTTAATACCTAGGTCTATTTAGAGTAGATATTGCAGAGAGATTAGCTTTGTGCAGGAGTCTTAGAGTATTGCCCTGCTATCCTTATATAGTTAGCATCTAAGAAGTATGTAGGCTGTGTTCTGTGTAGCTCTATAGTTACATGTGCAAACTTTAAAGTCTACTAAATTTCTTTTAAAAAGGTAGCTTCTTAGGTAGCAGTGTCCTAGTTTAAGTTAAAAGAAAGCGCTAGATATATCTCTTCTTATTGTAGGAATAAGTATCTACTTTCTTACTCTCTACTTAAATGTTGCTAAGTAGGTATTTAGATTTTTGCTAATTGCTTTTCTTTTGTACTTTTTAAATAGGCTTAACTAATTAGCGCTAGCTAGTTATTTAATTTGCGTGCTAATAACTGCTAAGCTTATTTTGTCTGTTAAAGGGGTTATTTTTGTAGCCTCTTTTGCAAGAGAGTCTGCTTTTTTATTTTTTAGTATATTTTAGTAGCTTAGGACCTATTGTAGCGTAAAAGAGACGCCTTTTTCTTTAAGTTCAATTGCTGCCTTAATACACTTAATTTGCCACTCTTAGCTAGGGTTATTTAAGGTGCTCTTTAATTAAAATAGAGCTGCTTAGTTGTCTGTATATATTATAACGCTCAAGTAGTTATCTATAAGGCTAACTGCTTTCTCTAGCTCTAAGGTAATACATTCTAGTTTGCTGTTATAAACTAGCTAGTTATTTCTTACATTGTGTTGTAGTTCTTTTATAAGCGTAGCTCTTTTATAGAAAGTAACGCCTACGCTAATTTCTTTACTTTCCTTTATTGCTAAGGCGTTTAAGTATATTAAAAAAAGGCTGTTATTAACTAATAGCTTCTTATAGAATCCTGCTTTTAGGTCTTTTAGCTTATTTAATATTTAAACTTTATATAAGGTTCTAGCGTTCTATAGCGTATAGGCGTACTGTTGCAGTTTCTCTGTGTTAGAGGTAGCTAAGGAGATAGACTAAGTTATTTAGTTAAGTTAGTCGCGTTTATTACTAGTTATAGCATTCTTTATAGGGTAGTTTATATCTAGTAAAGTAGATCTAAACGCATATTGTTTAATAAAGTTGTTAAGCCTAACTCTAGGTAGGTAAAGAGTAGCTTCTAGTTCGCTTAGTATTGCAGGAAATAATTTAAAAGTCCCTAGGATCTTTCTATAGGCCTAGTTTTAAAGTTTCTACCTACTATTAAGGACGTGCTATTGTCTTTTCTAAAACAGGTAACATCTATAATCTGCTACACTTGTAATACAAGCTAAATATAATTACTTTATTGCTTTAGGTAAGAGGCCCTTATTAATATTAGCTAGCCTACTTAAGTAGAAAAAGAATTAAGTTGCTTATTATATTCTTATATAGCAGTAATCTTTAAACTTTAGAGTATTATTAAATAGTATGCTAAGCTATCTAACTAGTATTCTTAGTTAGAAGGTCTTTTCTGTAGGTAGCGTAAGGAATCTGCTAGCGTCTAATTCTGTTTTTAAGCTATTAAACTTAATAGCTAGCTTCTTTACTTAGCTAAAGAGATTTGCTAGTTCTCTTTCTAGTAGTTTAATGTTTTTTCTAATAGATGTTGTTAATATAGAGATTTGTAGGTTGTCTATATAAGATAAGGAGTATATATTGTTGTTTACTGTAATTAATTAGAATAGCGGTTTTGTATAAATAAGAAATAGGCTAGGTAATGCTAGGCTTCCTTGTAGCGTACTAGTATTAACTTCCTGTAGTTTCTCTGTTTGCCTATTAAAGGATAGCTCTAGTAACCTTTTAGTAAAGAATAACTTAGTCTATAATACAAGGCAGGTTAGTAGTTGTTAGTTGCATATGTTCTCTAGCAGCTTGTTTCTAGATAAATAGTTAAAAGCGCCTCTAATATCTAGAAAAGCTGTTAAAGTAACTCTTTTCTTTTGCCTCTATTGTTAAATATTGTTGTAGAAAAGTAGTGCAGCGTTAATAGCTAATTTTTTAAGCCTGCCTCCTATTTGTAAAGAGTAGAGTAGATTTATTATTTCTGCTAGTACACCTAGTCTCTTTGCGTAGAGCCTCTCTAGTGCCTTCCTTAGGCAGCATAGAAGAGAGATAACTTTATATACCTTTAGGATTAAGTAATTAGACTTGTTTAGTTTCCTTAAGATAACTCCTCTAGCCTTTCTCTAGCACTTTAGTTAGTATCCTAAATTAAAGAGCGTTAAATAGACCTTATAGAAGGTGTTTAGTTAGTATTTGTACGCTATTAAGATAACTTCTTAGCTAATTCTATTAGGTCCTGATAAGGTAGCTTTTATCTTTTTGCAGGCAGTGTAGAGCTCTTCTCTAGTTAATGTTAGCTACTCCTATTTGTTGTTTCTTTAGTAGTTGTTAAGCCTTAGTGCTAGTGTAGTAGAAGGTAGTAGGAATAGTTTCTTTTTAAAGATTTAGCATTTCTCCTTAAAAAATTCCTTGCTTCTAATAGCTAGGATTCTTGTTAAGAGGTTGTTTTTTGTATAAGCTATAGCTTTAAATATCTTTATAGGTAATTTGTTTTAGAGGAACTGTTTCTAATAGTTAAGTTTAGCCTTTCTAATAGCTTTAAAGTAATTATTCTTAGCAAGCAAGTAGTCTCTTTTCTATAAGTATAAAGTATTGTCTTCTCTCCTTGCTATTTATTTGTAGTCTTAATAGGCTCTGTGTAGGCTAGCCTTAAGGATATCTAAATTACTAGACTACTAAAGCTTTAGTTTTAGCTTTTAGTTTATAAGGAAAGTAGATCTTATAAGTAATTTTTAAATAGCTATTATAAAATTCTCTGCTATTTTGTTTAAGCTTTCTTCTAAAGGATTATTAAGTTCTATAAATATTGTTTGTTAAGAAAGTAAGGTTAAGTACGCTTTCTTTTTTTATATAGCCTCTAAAAAAGGTTCTAACTCCTATAGTATTTAATAAAGTAAAGTTCTAATTGTCTATCTACTCTACTAAATATTCTACTTGTTAATTTAGGTTGCACTCTTGTATGCTCTATCTAGGGTAGTGGCAATTAAAATCCCCTAAGATAATTAAATAAGATTCTATAGACTCTTTTAAAAGGCGTCTTTATATTATTAATGTGTTTAAGCCTTATTTTAGGCTTTTTTTATTATAAATGTTGTAGATGTAGATTTTCCTTAAGTTAAAAAGTAATGTAATTGCTTAAAAGTTGTTGTCGTCGCTAATGTAAGAATTAACTTCTACTTCTATATCCTTTTAAATATAGAATAAAGTTCTTAGTCATAGTTCTTTATAGGTTAGTAAGATTTAAGTAAAGTCTAGGTAGGTAATTAACCTAGTATCCTTGTATAGCCGTCTTGCTAACTACAACTCTTATATTGCAATAATCTTAGCGTTTGTTATAATAGCTAAGTTAATTGCGCTTCCTGTAGTAGGGCTACTTCTATTAACATTTATTTATAAAACTTTAATTATACTAATTAGTTTAATTAGTTCTAGTTGTTTTAGCTTATAGGATATTGCATTTAAGGCTATTAGCCGCGTAAAGTTTGTTGCAGTTAGCACACTTTAATATTATGTAAATATAGGCTTTCTTTTTACTAGTGTAGGATTTGCACTTGTGCTAGTTAGTATAGTAAGGCTTGCTACAAATTTAGCAAGCTATTTTTAAGTATTTATTCTCTAGGTGGCCGAATCTTTAGCAATTAGTGCATTGCCTTAAGATATTAACCACTTATAGTTTTTCTGCTCTAAGGCTTTCCCTTAGGATATAGAGTTTCCCTCTAATAGCCTTCTAGGCCTTGTCCTCTGTAGCAAAGGCTACGCAGGCTAAGCTAAAGTTTTTATATCCTCTTTTATCCTTAGATATAAGCTAAAAAGGATCGCCTATTACTTTAAGACCTTTGTTAAAAGTTTTAATCTTTTTTTTAATAATCTTAAGGCTGTAATTTGTAGGCAGCCTATAGATAGCAACTTTAAACTAAGGCGTAATAAGCTAAGCAGCTTTAAAAGTTGTAATATCCTGCTATATTGCCTAATTTTTAAGAAGGTATTTTATCTTAAATGCTAGTGTAGTTGTAATAATCTTGTTTCCTTTTAAAGATTTTGTAATTAAGGCAACTACAGGTAATAGTACTCCTCCTTTTATTACAAATATGTTGTTAAAAGCGTTTCTAAGTTTATAGGCGTTAAAGTCTTCTAGGGTTTCACTAACTAGGACTAGTTAGCAATCTTTTAGGCTAGTAGCCCTTGGTTTTTAAGTCCTTTGTATATTTGTCTATAGTTGAGAGAGGCTTAATATTTAGTCTGCTAAGATAGCAGTGTTTTTCTTATTTACTCTGCTATTTTCTGTATAGTCTCTAAAGACCTCTACAAGGTCTAGTAAGCTTGTTTACTAAGTAAGGTTGTTTTTAGCTAAGTTAGCAGCTTAAATTACTAGGTTTCTAGTAATTTCAAGCGCCTCTTCAACTGAGGAGGCTTTTGGTGTTTTATTCCCAATTAGGAATCGAGGTATAGCTACAATAAAAGGAGAGAAATTGCTCCTAGTTCGATTGTGGGTAGGCCTTAGTGGTTTCTCCTCTAGGGTTTGCCTTTCTAGGCGTGGCGTAGTAGCTTGGCCGTTCTCTACTGTTATATTGTCGTCCTCCATCTCTATTTGTTTCTTTCTTGTTCCTCCTAAGTCGCTAGAGGCAAATTGTTTTTTGTTGTTTTTTATTGTTGTTGTTGTTATTTCTTGGTGGATTTGAGCTTCGATAAGCTCCTCAACTTCTATTGGCTCCGTGCGCGCAATGCGCCGGTTCGCGCAATGCGCGGCCCCAACACAACAACCACCTACACAAATCGCGTCATAACTCCACTAATATGGATCTAATTCAGGAAGCGATTGAAGAAATTAAATCGTGCGCACTAGGCGCATCTTTTTTGTATACAAAGTTTGCAGAAAAGTATGGTGTTGTTTGTAGTACGCTCATCTAAAGGCACTGAAGAGAAACACAGGCGCGCCAACTCGCCTACCTTTCTTTCTACCTATACTAAGAAACTAAGCTACTACAATATATTACTACGCTTACTGAGCGACGTACACTACTTACACGAGTAATAATACGCAACTTTGCTTTATCTTTAGTTAGTAGAGAGGTTTTAGAAAGCTAGGTTACTCGCTTTATTAACAGGAATCCTACCTATCTTATCTCGCGCTAGCAGGCAGGAATGGATTGCAATTGCTACAAAGCTAATTTAGAGGCTAAATATAGCCTCTACTTTAAGCTACTATATAAGAAGATAAAGGAATACAATATAGGGCCTTCTCAAATCTTTAATATAGATAAAAAAGGCTTTATAATTAGAGTAACTAGAAGGTTAAAAAGAGTGTTTAATAAGAGAATATACAACTAAAAAGGAGTTAGGGCTACAACTTAGGATAGTAATAAAGAGTAGGTAACTGTTCTAGCCTGCGTTTGTTTGGACAGTACAGCTCTATCCCTAGCTCTTATCTTTTAGTTAGCTGTTAGAGCTCTAAAATTAAGCTAGGTTAAGGATATTAATAATAAAAAGCACTTAGTATTTGTTAGCTTATCTTCTTTTAGCTAGACTAATAATAATATAGGTCTAGCCTGGCTTAAGGAGGTTTTTAAGAGAGTGACTAGACAGAAAGCTTATTTAGGATACTAATTACTCTTTCTAGACGGCTATAGTTCTTACCTAACTATAGATTTTATTAATTACTGTAACAACTATAAGATCTTATTAGCTGTATTTCCTCCTTATTTAACCTATACGCTTTAACTGCTTAACGTTAGATTATTTAAGCCTTTTTTAACTGCCTACTTAACTAAGCTTTTATCCTACTTTTATAAAAGCTAAGGGCTCTTACTAATTAAGGAGACTTCTTTCTCCTTTTTTAGAGGGCCTAGGGTACTGCTTTTAAGGAGGAGACTATCAGAAAGTCTTTCTAGGTAACTGGAGTTTATCTACTTAATTCTAAGGTTATCCTTTAAAGATTCTGCAAGGAGTCTAGTTTAGATAAATTTTTAGCTTCTATACTTAGTAGAGACAATTAGCTTAAAATAGAGACTCTTATATGCTGTTTAGTGCAAGATTAGAGTAGTAAAGAAGCAAAAAAGCTTTGTTAAAGTCTCTACTACATTTTAGCTTAAAATAGTATCCTCTGTAGAGAGATATAAGGCTTAAAAGAGGCTTTTTTAGTTAAAAAGAGACACTAAAAGAAGAGCTATACTCTCCAACTTAATAATCTTTAGGAGTACTATAGTGGTGCTGTTTTCTAGTCGCCTAGAAAGGTTCGTCAGGCTTAGGACAACGAGGTAGCTTAACAATACAAATAACAACTACTACAACTTTAAAAAGCTAAGAGGTCTTACTTAAAAAAGCAAGCTTAATTATATAAGGCTTAACAAGCTAAGGAGAGGCGTGTTAAGAGGGAGAGGCTTAAGAAGGTGAGGCAGAAAGAGAAAGCCAAAAAGGCAGCTAAAAAGAAGCGTTAGAAATTAGCTCGCGACGCTCAAAAAGCTATACAACTGTCCTAATTAAGTAAGCGCAAGGCCTCACAAGCCTCTACGTAAAAGCAGAAACGTTAAAAACGTGTTGTTGTTAATTTATCTTATATTAAAACTAAGGTAGCTGTACTAGCTGCCTCAGCGCGCACTACCTGCCGCGGGCGTAGCGTCAACTTACTAAGTAAATATAAGTAGCACAAATTAATTGCAATAATTTATATACTACAACTTTACAAAATCTCGCGATACTAGCTATTAGTAGTGGCTCTACAGCCTTATTTTTCTAAAATCTATATTTGTTAGGGCTGCGCATTGCGCGAACCAGCGCATTGCGCGCACGGACACAGTAAGGTGCATAGACACCTTTTGCACATAGACGCGTTTTGCACACCCTACTAAAAAATCCTATTATTAAAAATAAGGCTGTACAACTACTAATAATAGTTATTTTTATAAGATTTTATAATATTGTAGTAATTATAGCATTGCAATTAACCTGTATTACTTATATTTACTTAGTACTTTAGTAGTGCGGCTATAGCAGGTAGTCTAAGTTAAGATAGCTAGTGCAGCCACCTAAGCTTGTACATAAAATAAATTAACAATAATATGTTTCTAACGCTTCTACTTCTAAGAAGAGCCTTATAAGACTTTACACTTACCTCTTTAGAATAATTTTATAGCTTTTTTAGCCTTGCGAGCTGCTTTTTAACGCTCCTTTTTAGCCCGCTTTTTAGCCCGCTCCTTCTCCCTTACCTCCTTAACCCTCTCTCTCTTAATACGCCTCTCCTAGGCTATTTAAAGCTTATACAATTAAGCTTGCCTTTTTAACTTAGATCTTTTAGCTTTCTAAAGTTGTAATTGCTATTATTGCTGTTGTTGTTCTATCTTATTCTCTTTAGCTTAGCGAATCTTCTTAGGTAACTAGAAAATAGCTCTACTATAGTATTCCTTAGAGTTATTAAGTTAAAGCGTGTAGCTTTTCTTTTAATGTCTCTTCTTAACCTTTAGAGCCCCCTTTAAGCCTTAGATTTCTCTTTTAAGTATACTGTTTCAAGCTAAAAGGTGATAGAGACTTTAATAAAGCTTTTTAACCTCCTTATTATAAAACTCCTTTACCTCTTAACGTATAATAAACTTAATTTTAAGCTAATTATCTCTACTAAGGACAGAAGAAGAGCTTTTATTTAAACTAGAAGCCTTAGAGTCCTCTTGCTAGAATTTTTAGAGTATAACTTTAAAATTTAGTAAGTTAATGCTAGTTGCTTTAAAAGAGCTTATGATAGTCTTCTTTTTAAAAGCTGTACTTTAAGCCCTTTAAAAGAGCTTAAAAAAGTCTTCTTTTGCTATAGGAAAGATTTTATAGCTCTAATAGAGGAAGTTTAACAACTCCTTTAAGTAAGCTAACGCTAAGGGCCTAAACATTCTAACGTTAAGAGGCTAAAGCCTATAAGTTAAATAAAGAGGATATACTATAACTAGGATCTTATAGTTGTTGCAATAATCTAGAAAATCTATAGTTATATAAAATAAATAGCTATTAATAATAAGTAATTAGTACTTAGTTTAAGTGTAACGTGCAGTCTCTCTCTTAAAGACCTTCTTAAGCTAAGCTAGGCCTATATTATTGTTAGTTTATTCTAAAGGTAATAAAGTAACAAAGACTAAGTACTTATTTAGATTAATTGCTTCTACCTAGGCTAATTAGAGGGCTTTAGCAGTTAACTAAAAGATAAAAGATAAAGAAAGAGGTGTACTATCTAAATAAATACAGGCTAGAACTATAATCTACTTTTTAAAGCCATTTTATAGGCTTAAAATAACTTCTTTTTTTTATATTGCCGCTTACTAAAGACTTTCTTTAATTTTCTAAGTACACTAAGTAAGAAGCCCTTTTTATTTATATTAAAGATGTAAAAAGGCTGTATATTATATTCTTTTATCTTATTATGTAACAGCTTAAAGTATAACCTATACTTAGTTAGTAAATTAGCTTTGTAACAATTGCGATCTATAAGGACCTGCTAGTAAGAGATAAGATAGGACGCGTTCCTGCAGAAGAACCTAGAAACCCAGCGTTCTAAAACGTCTCTACTAAGCAAGAACAACGCAAGATTGCGTATTATTAAACGCAAAGGTAGTGTACGCCTCTTAGTAAGAGAATTAATATATTGTACGAGCTCCTTTTCGCGTTAAGGGTAAAGGGAAAGGTGGGCGATCGCGTGCGGCTAGTATTTGCCTTAGTGTCTTCGAACGAGCGTTGTGCGTACAACACTATACTTTTTTGTAATTTAAGAATACAAGAAAGATGCACCTAGCTTGCGCAATTTAATTTCTTTAATTGCTTCCTGAATTGGATCTATATTAGTAGAGTTATGACGCGTTGAAGTTGGGGTGTTGATGTTGGTGGGGTGTGCAAAACGCGTCCATGTGCAAAAGGTGTCCATGCACCTTAGTTGCCTTGGCATATGAGAAAGTGTTGCAATCGATTTCTTGTAGTTGTTTTCCTTATATCCAGTTGTTTCCAAGCAGTTTCCAGGAAAGTCGACGCGAGGTGTGAATCTCCTGCTCTTGTAGCAGTATGTCTTTATACACTCTAACACCTGTTCAAATCGAAAAAGCCTATAGAGATATACTTTACTACTTAGTGCACAAAGAAACTAGTACATAATAATTACAAGAATAGTTCAATAATTTTATATAAGCATAGAACCTAGAAAAGCACTAAGAAAGTAAGAATTCTAAGAATTACTACTCGATATACTTTTAGGGGGTTAGTACTATCCTCTGCTATAGACTATGTTCATGTAAGGACATAGCTCTAGACCACTATGCCATTACACCCCAAAAGAGAATTAATATCTAAGATAGTTATTCTTAGTCTAGAGTAGTATATATACTAGCACGGATCTCTATAACCTCTAGCTTAGAGTTAGGTACTAGCTAGACTAAGCTAGTGACAGCCTAGTCCTAGATAAACCTAGTCCTTACAGTTAAGGACTATGCTACCTAAGTTAGCACTAACAGCAATCAAAAATCTACTAATAAAATAAATCTGCGTTCATAGATACTAATTTAAATTCTACTTAGCAAAATAAAAGTGGTAAACTATTCAGCAAAACAAAGGTAGTTTTATATATATTTAAACGCTTATTTAAAGTCTACTTAGGAAAATAAAGGTAGCAAGCCTATTTAGCAGAGATTAGGATAATTCAAATATACGTAGAAATAAGAAGCTAAAGTTCTATGTAGTGAAAATTAGGATAAGACCAAAAGCTTACAACTAAATATAGGCTGGTAAAAATGCTAACAGTTGGGTCTGACTAATCAGAACACCAAAACCTTCGCACCTGCGCATCGCTGCGAGTTTTAGAGATATTAAGCTAAGAACTTTACAGCCTATTTATTGGGGCATATTTTACCTTATACATAAGTTTCACGTATATATCTCTTGTATTCATGGCGATGCGGAGGTGCGAAGGTTTTGGTGTTCTGTTTAGTCAGACCCAACTGTCAGCATTTTTACCAGCCTAACTAAATATATTTAAAACACTATTTTAAGGCATTTGTTTAGCAAAATAAAGATATTACTAATAATTTAGATAGTAGAATTGTAATTTAGATCCTATTTAGCAAATTGAGAGATATAAAAAAAGGAAACACTTATATAACTACTTCTTAGTAATTATTTACTACAGAGATTATGATAATAGAATTTTTTTTTCTTTTACAGACTAAACCTTATTTATTACTTTACTGATTAACTACTATTAACTATTTATATAGAGAACTTTTATAATTACTGCTATACTTCAGATGTTAAAGAAGGTTTAGAGATTAATTTAAGATAAGAAGATAAAAAGTTTTTTTGGTAAGCCTACAGCTACTAGTCCTAAGTTACTACTAACACTATTAAGCCTAGTTATTAATACTATAACTACATCTATACATGACTTATTGTTTTCAATAGTTGAACGAAGACACTATTTATTATTCCCTACTAACAAAGGTTTCACTAAAATCTGAGAAGACTTTAATAAATAAGCTAATAATAAAGGTATTTGTAACACTAGATATGTTTTAATTTCACTGGACTATTTCTCTAATGAAGGTGAATTGTTTTCTAATAATTTAAAATATTTACTTAGATATATAGAGAAAGATTAGTCTAAATTATAAGTATGTATAAAGAAATAGTAGAAGAACAAAGGTACTGCTATTAAAATCGGTAAACATTTCTACTTTTAAGCTTAGAGTTATAAATGTGTATAAAACAATTCTATGCTAGTAAAGTATTATACTTATTTTACTTTTGTTATCAATATATATATTAATAATAAGCAAATCTTCTAAGAAGAGAAAGGCAATCTTTTCTTATTAAGTCTACTACAAATAGACAAAGAAGTAGTTACAAACTATATGCTTATTGTCTTAAGTAATAATAAGAATTAAAATACATATAAAATAAATCCAATCGATTCTTTTCTTGAATCCTACCATGAAAAGATAACTAGCCTGAATAAGATTTATTAGCTAGAACAAGAAAGCGTAGATGCTAAGATGCGCTAAATTATGCTGTTTGGCTAGCGTACAACCTCTACTTTTAGGAATGTAAAGATGGCAGTGGTTAAAATTAGCAAAGTATATAAGAAATTAAGCACGCTAGTAGACCTTAACTTAGAGATAGAGAACCTTATTAAGTCTCCAGGCGATCTAAAGCTTGATTCATCCACTTTTGACATGCTTATAGCTTACTTTATAACTAAGAAACTTTGAGATAAACTTACTAACTATACAGACTTTATTACACAAGTAACTAATACTAAGCTTTCTAGCAAAAGACAAAATAAGAGCATTATTTACTAAGTTAAATACAGCATAATTCAATAACGTAGAGATAAATACCTTGTATTATATACATATTGTTGTAACACATATGCTTAAAGATTGCAAGCTATACTACGCCCTAAAGTCAATATTATAAGTTAATTTTAACTAACATGTTGTAGCTTAAAGAAAACGTACTACTTTAGGCTATTATATAAACGTCTAGGGGAGATTCTAGAGTAGCTACTATTGAACTAAGTCTCACTATATTTAAAGGCAAAGGTTTAAGAGTTTTAAAATATTACTAACAACGTACTTAATTACCTAAACCTGATTATAATACTTAAGTGGTTTACTAGTAAAGACCTTTAACTCAGATTAAAGTTTAGAGGGAAAGCCTTTGGTGCTAGAAAAAAAGCAACTAGTTTAACAAACTAAGGCTACTATAATGATATTCTCTAGCAGTTCTAATAGTTCTAAAAACATTTATATAACTCTGCTACAGATAGATTCGTTAATAAGCTTGATAATATCAATGCCGCTAATATCATACTAAGAGGGAAAGAAAACGCTTAATACAACATTTCTAAGTTAAATACGGCTACGCGCTTAAGGAGAAAGGGCCTTTCCCTCTACTAGGATATTAATCGTGTCCGGGATAGAGGAATAAAAAAATAATGAAGGCTAAGCAAGAATATAAGTGCTTAAAAAGTAATTCAATGATTTAAGTTAATACTCTAATCCCTAACTAACGGCCTATGGATGTGCAGTTTCTACAAGAGAAAACATAAAGCAATACACTTTTTATAAGTTAGCCTTATAATACACTATTTTGGTTTATTAGGGCCGCTACACTTATTTTAGCATTATAGTAGTATATTAGCTAATCTAAAGCACTTACAGCAAAGATAGAAAACTAGGGCTATAGAGTTTATAAACACGTTTTCTAATCCTAAGTTAAGAAACATATTATAAGATTAGATTGTTGCGGATTCAATCTCCAAAGTGTATAACCTATTAGAGATTGAGGAGGAGGTGCGGAAGTAGAACGATAAGGACAAGAGAAAAATATTTAGAGACTAGGGGAAGAAAGTAATTTGAGTCTTATTATTGTATTATACAACTGCTCAATTGAATATTGTAATTCTCTTCTTTGAACTCTCTTTTGACTCTCTTTTGACTCTCTTGGTTTCTAACTACAAGCTGAACTACAGTCTATATATACCTTACGCAATAGCTTGCGTAGTAGATGATGCAATATCTCGCAATCTTATGTAATCTCACGTAATAGATTGCGTAGTTGCTGTAGATCAATCAATAACAATGATAAGTCGTACTAGTAGCGTAATAGCTTCTAGTAATCAATTGATCGTAGGTTGATTGAAGATTCCAGGTGTGGTTTTGAGCACCTGGATTCTGTGAAGAAACAGCTAAGTAGCTTAACCTCCAACATAGCTAAATTGTATTACAACTGCCCTACTTAGACAAAAATTACAAGATGTTTCTATATTAAACCTTTTAAAATAAAATAATATTGAGAAATAACTATATAAACTTCTTAATAACAATGATAGTGTTGCAGATAGCTTAAGTACGCTTAACTCTCTAATTAGTGGAGAGACTACAGAATCTAAGTATAATTTAGCAGACCTAGAATTTATTCTGGCTACGAATTAGCTAAACTAATGCACGGACATAGAACACTCTGCTAATAAAGCCCTCAAAATTGCACTACTTATTAAGAATGCATATTGTAATGTAATAAGTATATATGAATTATATGCGTAAACTTGTTACAAAGTTCTTAGAACGAGAAGCTCCTAGATAGATAAGCTAGATTATATATCTACCAGAGAGGTCTAAAGAGTCTAGTAAAGGAATAAACAAGTTTTTTCTTTAATAGACCTGCTAAAATACTAAGTAACTGTAAATAGTAGCTTTTTAAAGTGCCTAATTAATACTAGAGCATTAATAAATATTTTAAGACTTAGTTTACATAAGTATTAAAGATACTTTATAAGATAATAAAGCATAGACTAGGATAGCTATCTTCTCGTATTGCCTTAGCTAATAGCACACATAATCTTTTTGTTAGTACTACATCTAATATACCTATACAAAGAAAGGCAGTTACCATTAGAACGAAATATAGCATTGTTGCTAATATTACTAGATTTATAATTATAGAAGGACCTTAGTGTATATGCGTAAGAATAGCAGTACATTACATTACGTTTAGACAGATTATATACTAAGTCTTTTTCAAAAATAGTACTAGAAATGTAGTCTTGATTGCATCTAATCTATTACTAAGTTATCCTCCGCAGTTAATTAGGAACAAAGCTTCTAACAAAGACTTAGACAGAGAAATAGCAAGTAAAATACGAGTACATGCAATTATTAACAAAGAGGATAGCAGATTTAGAGCAGCTAAAGTAAAATATATATATAAAGCTACATAGTTAAATCTAATAGCTAGATTTAGTAACTTTCACATGCTGTATACAAGTAATAATATAGAAGACTAGATAGCTTAGACAAACTAAGTGTTTACTTACGCAGTTAGACATTCTAAAGATTCTACAAAGAATGATACAGTTAGTAAATTTTGAACTATATACCAACTTAATTATTAACTACTGCAAAAGAGATTGTTTAAATCTACTTAATAACAAAATCATCTCTACACAATGTAAAAGCTAGTAGACATAAGAGTTTAACCTGTTAATATCCTCTAGTAGGAAATACTAATAGAGTTTAGACAAAAAGACTAGAAAGAAAGGGCAAAAGAATACTAGCTCCTCTAACAAAGCATTCGCAAAGCTAAAACAACACTATGTAACTATCTATTTAAACTAAGATATACTACTTTTTTTTCAAAATATTTAGGCTTACTAAAGAACAGATTAATAAGCTACATGTTGATGACTACCTCTAGCTATTAGAAAAATAAATATTTAAGTACACGCTCGTTAATAAAGAAAAGGCGCTTTTGAAGCGATTTAAGAGATTAAAGAGAAACTGTCCTAATATATGCCTACAATACAAGATAAAGACAGTACTATATAAATCTTAGCACGTGTAAAGCTTTGCTATCCGAATGGGTTTAAAATCGTAAGTTATAGATATAGTTTATGTCCGCCTAAATTAAGGAACATAAGAATAATGTAATAGTTAGTATTAAAATCTATAGCACCTATTACTAAAGAAGGATAAAGGCGTTCAATAAATTAGCAATAAGTAAATAATAAATGCAGTTACTATACAAGATGTAAACGTACTAATAATAGTAAATAAGTTCTCTAAGAAATCTATAGGTTTTGAGATTATTTTACTTATAATTTATTCTTAGAATATAACTAAAACACACTTCACCTAGAAAGTAAAGATTAAATAGTATTCTAAACACCTATAGAACTTATAAGAATATACACATCAGTTATAGGCGCTACTAACCTTATAGTAGTATTCTAATATGTTATAAAAAAAATTCTTAAAACTACTAGCTTAATAAAATGCCTTTTATTAACAACATTATATTTAGAGGAATGAAGAGTATTAATGGTGCAGAGAAAATAATGCTAAGAGTACAACATTATATCCTTAAGTATATGATGAGATTAGATAGAATGCTAGCTAATATTAGATAAGCTAAAGATACTATACTAGAAGAAAAGTTGAACTTATTTATAGAATATCTTAAGGTTATAGACTTTAAAGCTAGCCCTTAGTGTTGTTATCCTATCTAGATAAAAGTTAAGAATATTATAAACTAGCGATTTTGCAAGAAGAAGAGAGAAGGGTAATTATATATAGATATGTATTTTGATTATTGTATATAAGTAAAGAACTTTACTAAGATTACTAAACCTCTTTATACTCCTACAAGACAATGCTCCTCTTAAATAAAAAGATGTATAAGATACAGAAGTATACACGCTCAAATAGGCTATATATGATACGCCTGTACATGTTAGCCTAGACTACAGTAACACTAAGAACTACAAAATATTCTTAATAATTAATGCTAGTTAAGACAGTGCAGGAGCTTGCAATACACGACTTAAGAAAGATAATGAATAACACCTAGTATAGTTTAAAAGCATACCATAGTTAGCATAAGAAAGGTGATGGCACTGTACTAAATTAGAATACAAGGCTGTGATATAGGCTCTTAAAAAGTTCTATACTTACTTTTATAGTGTTTGCTTTACTATAGAAACTAATGCTGCAACTCTTATTGCTTAACTAAATTATTTATCAACTAACAATCTAGAATTATCGATAACTGAGTACATATTAACAATCCTCTTATAGGAATTTATTATTAAGTATATACTAGGAAAGAAGAATGCTGTTGCAGATGCGCTGTTTAGGTATGTAAATGCTAAAAATTAAGATATTCTTTTAGAGCTTACAAAGAACCTAGAGAAACTTTTTAATTATGAAACTCAAATGTAAAAACACTAGTATTAGTAGAATAGGCAGGAATACTTCGCTAAAGGTTTTTCAAGAAATTAGAGCAATGTACTTAGTTTTAAGTAAACTTTAAGACTTTTAAAGATATAGAACTACAAAAAGTAGAAGCATAGAAGAAATAAGCATGAAAATTCTTTATGGAGGATAGTTTACTCTTTAAAAAGATATTTAGAAATATTGTAAACTAACAAGTTATAGACAATACTAACTTAATAGTAGCTATAGTATAGAATGTACACGTCTAGATTAGACACAAAGAAGTTAACGCAGTGTACTTTATACTTATGCAGCAATACTTGTAAAAAGAATATATAAGCATGTGTAGAAAAGACTAGCAACTTTTTTAGACTGTTAACTGCAATTTTTTAAAAGGAAGGTTAACATGCTTACTAGCACCTATAGTTTTACTATTTAGGAGACTGTTTTAATCAATGTAGTATACATGCCTTGATATTTTAAGAAGAAGCTCTTAGAAATTGCAAGAGACTACCTCAGTCGTTAGCTAAAAGCTAAAGTACTTTTAAATAACTGGTTTAAAACAATTGCTAAGTTTATGTATAGGGATATTATACGTTCAAAGAGCACAGCACGTAAACTTATAGTTTATAAAGAACTTGACTTTGCTGAAGTAGTATTGCATTTATTAAAAATTTACAAAACTAACAAAGTCTACTTATTAGGGCACAGTTCTTAAGCTATAAAAAAAGATATTAATTATAAATGCTCTTACAAAGCTACTAGGACCTTAAGTTAAGAACTTGTCTATACTTCTTTTTGTAGATAGAATCTTTATATAGGAGTAGATAGATTACTCGCTATACTGACTAGTTACAGAACAGAACTTAGTGCTTTCTATTAAGCTTTCAATACCTACCTAGCAAACGCTTCTAATTAGAAGAGTAAAGAAATATACACAAGTACTTGCTATATAAGTAATATAGCTAGATTTTAAAGACTATATTACTAAAAATACTGTTGCTTGTAATAATTGTATAAAAGCCGCTAAGAAGGGATACTAAGACAACACAAAATGCTAGAACATAAGGATATAAAGCTAAGAGACTTAATTTTTCTTAAGAACTTAATTTAAAAAGTTTAATATATTTTGAAATTGTAAACTTGATACTAGATAGTTAGGACTATACTGTATCTACAACGCTAAGCCTAACAGAGGGACTTATTACCTTAAGGATCTTAATGGCACACGCTTTTTACACACAACGTCTAGATAGAGATTAAAGCCTTTTTAGTAAAGAAATCTGTAGAATATCATGAACAAGAATTAAAAAAACATAAAGTTTAATATTTCTAAATCACAAAGACAAAGTAGCCTTCTGATAAGCATTTCAATTTTACTAAACTTACTTAAACTACCTGCTAAACTAAAATTGCCTTAACCTTCTATAACAGAGAATAACTTTGATTCTTAAGTTGATATTACTAAGCGTTTAATAAAAAAAGAGTAATGTGCGTATAGAAAAAACGTTAGAAGCTTATACTCTAACTCTAATACTAGTATAGCTAGCGACTAATAAGCTATAGGACGGCTTATATTCTTAGGAAAAGGAGAAGATACTATACTATCAGTGTCTGCTTTTACCTTCAGCTGCTTATTTAGTAATTTCCTAAATGAAATTTAGGTATTATCCGCCTATTCTACCGATTCTAAGTGTATAGTAAGCACCTAGATTCTATAAACTTATTATACCTTACTACTACACTAATACTTCACTTAACCTCTTGCATCTGCAATGTAATAACTAATTACAATAGTTATTTTTATTGCAAAACTTATTTATTTTAGCATAATATAAACTTTGTTTACTTTTACCTTTATCTGCCCGCTAGTAGGATACTACTACTACACATAAAGTTAGAACGCAACTCTGCTAACTATCTAACTCCCCTTCTATAGTAACAATACTATCTCTTATTAGAGTATCTACCCTTAAAGACAATAATAATGCAATATTTTCTCTTTTCTAATCTAACAAAGGCTAAGGATAATACACAACTTATATTAGCTATCATAGCACTACATACACTACTAACTAAATTATTAAAGTCATCTTTTAGCCTCTGTTACACAAGACTTAAGGCAAGCAGCCATAGTAATAACTACTTTAGACACTAGAACTATTTTAGGTCTTTAAGGACCTAAAGGTTAGTACTAAGAAGAAAAACTATGTTATTGAATTAACTTAATGAACTAAAGTGAAGAATAGTATGTATTGCTAGATAGTTATGCAATGATAAAGCTACATACTATGTGAGGATATCTATGCGTTTATAGTATAAAATATCTCTTACAAGAAGGAACAGCCTCTAGATATTAATACTTCAGAAGTAGGAGAACTGCTTAAGATTACTACTAAAGCAAGAGTCTAGAAAGACAATATAACACACATCGCACAGAAGCTACACCCTGATACTCAAGCTAATAATAATAAAGGAAAAAATAACTTATTTTATACTTTTTAGTAAATGATTTTTGAATACATAGCTGAATCTAAGAGCTCTAGAAATAGTTATCACTATTTTATATTAACCACTTTGTGTAATAGGTTTAGGTCTCTTAGCGTGAAGTCGTATTTAATACAGAGGAGTGACAAAATAAAAGAATCAAAAAAAGTTAATGCTTTTAAAGCTTGATATTTCTATAAGTAGAGGAGCTAGGCTAAAGGTGGTTAGCGATTTGAAAAGCCAAGAACTTGCTCTATAAGATATATTGCTTGGTGAGCTGCTTAGTCAGCATCATCGCTCTCAGTTCTCGCAATAAAAATAGAGACTCAGAAACTTGAGGACATATAACGAAATAACCTTTTCTAAAGGCATAAGAATCGCTATAAATTCTATTTATTTAATAACACAAGGTAATCTCTTGTTTTTACATCTTTTAAGTTAATTTTTGTGGGAGCTGAGAAGGAGCAATTCCTTGATCACCTGAGTGGAAAGTAAGTGTATTGATCAACTAAGTGCTACAACAAAGTGTCCGATAACTACTAAGAAGACATAAGACGCTCTGACCCGTTTGTATAGATGCTAGCGGAGCCGTCACGTGAAGAGCTTACTAGGATTACCTAATTAACAGGGTGATTTGCGTGTCAATACTCTAACACACCCCCTAGGTTAGTAAAAATCTATTAATTTAAGCTGTAAGCAAGGAGTTAATTCTTACTAAATTAACGTTGTTTATTAAGAGGTCTTCTTTTAATTTTAGTTCCACTACCTAATCTTTTATCTCTATTGTAATATTGTAATATTGTGTTAACTAAGCAAGTAGCTTAGTCTTATCGTAATATTAAAATATTAGATAGACCTTAAAAATTGCATAATTAGTTTATGCACAATTACTATAAATACTAATTGCGTCTACTACCGCTTTAAAACCTTTAGCCGTACTAGAGTATTAATTACTAGGTCTTCTTTAACTCTAATGCACCTTTTTTTTATTGCAGTTTAACGTCCTTTCTCAGCCTAAGGCTATATAAGACGTGCAGGCTAGGCCTGCAGGTAACTATGTAGAGTTTTCTAATATATTTTAATTACAAGAAGGGGTTTATCTAAATAAAGGTGAGGCTTGTAGCCTAGAGTAGTTTTAACAAGTATCTCTCTTAGTCCTTTATAGTAGTTTTAATAAGTATCTTTCTTAGTCCTTTGCAAGGCTTAAAGCCTAAAGTAGTTTTAACAAGTAACTTTCTTAGTTCTTTGTATTATAAGAGGTAAGTAAAGCTAGTATACTAGTCTAGTTATCTCTTTTTTCTTCTTATTTGTTGTTTTTGTTGTTGTAGGCTATGCTAGCTGCCCTCTTATATTGCATATATAGGTACTAAGCGATTCAGTATAGGGTTAATATATAAGGTTAGTATATTAAGTTAGTATAGGGGATGTGGTGTAGGTAGATAGCTAGAGGTCTAGCTATTGATTCTAATGTGTAGGCCGGTATATTAGGTCAGTATATTAAGACGGGATGGAGGGATTCGGTGTAAGTAGATAGCTAGAGGTCTAGCTATCAATTCTAATGTGTAGGTCGGTATATTAGGTCGGTATATTAAGTGAGTATAGAGGGATTCGGTGTAAGTAGATAGCTAGTGGTCTAGCTATCAATTCTAATGTGTAGGTCGATATAGGAGGTTAGTATATTAAGTTAGTATAAGGATTTTAAATAAATAGATAACTAAATAAATAGATCTATTAGTTTACTACGCTAATAAATCTACTATACCTAAGTAGAAAGCTGTTATTCTGTTAAGTAAGAGTTAAATAGTACTTTTAATTAAACTCTAAAATTAGCTTACGCACAGACTACTTATAGAGTTTTTAATAGTTAACTACTCTGTTTCTCTACAACTAGCTAGCGCGCGCGCCACAACACCTGCACTAAGAGATTTTAGGAAGGCGGTTAAGATAGTTGAGGCGAGAAAAAGGCTAAGCCAGACCTTTCTCTCGCCTCGAAAAGTTGGTGTTCGATGTCTAATGCACCTTTATTATTATAAATATATTAACCCTTGTTGCCTTACTATTCACTTACTTAATTAGCCGCTTATCTTTCTAGTATAGTCTGATTTTAACAGCAATAAGCATAAGCGTTACTTAAAAAGCCTTTGCTAGCAACGCAAGAATAGTGCTAAGCATAAGCACTACGCGTGTTAAAGCTTGTTTAATAATAAATTATAGAAAGCAGCTAATCTTTAAAATAAGAACAGTTTATTACATTTGCTTATTAATCTATACGCGCACTGTAAGAATTTTCGAGCTTAGCTTAGAAATTAATTTACTTGCCTATTAGATTAAGCCTGCTATTAGGCGTTTATTTAATTTTTGATTTAAACTAAGAGACTAACTAAGAGATTAAGATAGCTTAAGGACAGGACTATTTAAGAGCTTATTTAAAAGTTAAAGTACACTAATACTTGAGCGTTATTAAAATAATAGTAACACAATAACAGCAATAGCCTATATACGTCTATTAAGCTATTTTCAAGGCGCAACGCGCCTTTTTCTACTTAAAAGAAGGTGGCTATAAGCTTTTTAAAAATTGCTACTTATTTTATTACGTTTTAGCGTTTCTTAGTAAAAGTGCTATATAAAGAAGTTACTTAATAATTTATACGCTAAGCGCTCCTTTAATTAAGTTTAGACTAGTAGTAAGAGTAGCACTTACTATAGTAGTTGCTTATCTTACACATTTTATTCTGTTAACAATAATCTTACTAATTATTTTATAGCTATATATAAGGATAAAAAGGTAAGACTTTAATGGTTTAAGCTTTATGCTTAGGCTGCTAGCTAATTTTTAGAAATAGAACAATAATAAGTACTAGGTTAATAAGCACAAGCTGCTTAGCAACATTATTACTTACTATAAATAAACTAATAGCAGCATTACTTTTACTTGAAAGCTTTCTACGCAGAAGTCTTTAATTAAAAGTTACTGCACTTAAGAGATGTTGTCTTTCAGTTTTGCTGCTTAGCTCCTACTACCTACTCCAGCTCTAATAAGCGCTTTTAATTAAGGATATAAGTCTTATAATACTATATATAATTCTAGTTAATCCGCACTACAGTCTGCTTAACAGCTAGCTTATAATCTATAATAGCTGTAGCAACAACAGTTTTAGCTATACTAGTAATAGTAGCAACCTCTACGTTAATTAACGCTTTAAGAATAGTATCCTTGCAGAATAATACTTTCTCCTACTTGATATTTATATTGTCCTCGCTACTAACGTTGTCTTAATCGCTATACAACTTAATTATATAGGCATAAGTATACTAGGGTAAGCTAGCGATTATCTTAACATCTTGTATATAAGAGTAAGAGATTAAATTCGCGTCTTTATGCTGCTTACCTGCAGACTTTAGCTATCTAAGCTAAAATAGCAAACAGCGCGCTTAAGCTTGCTAAGGCTTAAAAGGCTAAGCAAGACTTTCTAATAAAGTCTAGCAAGAATAATAATCCTAATGCTTACTAATAAGCTTATTCTTACTTTTCAATTTTAGTTTTTTTGGTTAGTTTAGCTTATTAATATCCTACTTCTTTTAAACAATTAAGAGAAGACTTAGCTTAATATATTAATATTGCTGCTTAATATCAGTTTCTTATTCATTATTTATTAATACTTTTAATTAAGTACTTAACTAGCTAAATGTTAAGTAACTGCTTAAACTTCTTACACTATTGTTAAGTAAGCAACTTAGTTAGTGTATTAGCTAGCATCATTGCTGTTTCTAAGTACGTAACTTAAAATAATCTTTGAGCAAATTCTTACTATAGCTATATATTTTATATATTTACATGTCTTAAACAAGTGCTGATCTACTTATTCTTTTTAACTACAAGCTTAATTTCTTATTAGTTATTACACCAGACTATCTTAACTTCTTTTAAATTAAAAGACAGCTTACAAAAAAAGCGTTTAAGGAATATAGCCTTTTTAGTAGTTTACTTAAAGGCAAGCAGCTTAGCCTTAGTACTTAACGTAGCTACTGTAGTCTACTAAGCTGCCTTCTAAAATATCAGACTACTATATAAAAAAACTATGTATTTATAGGACAATATATAAGTTTTCTAATTATTTACAAAGAAGGCATCGCCTACAATTATTGAGTGTAGGCTATTGTAGTTCCTGTATTAAATTACGTCTTATCTTATTTAACACAGGTAAATAACTACCTGTTTCACAGCTTTTATATGCTAATTAATAAAGTTTGTACAGAAGTGTAATAGCTTCGGCCTTTTAAGACAACCTTTTGATGTGACTACACATCTTGTAGACGCCATTTTAGTAAAAAAAGATTTATTGCTAACAACAGGTATCCAGGCTTATGCCCCCTTGTTTAGCATTGCTGGCACGCAATTAGTGTGTCGCATGTTTAGACAGAAATAAAAATGCGTAATATCCTTCTAACTAACCTTTTTAACTAATAACTATTTACTACTAACTATTTACTGCTAACTATAACTTCTGTTGTCCTGTTGCTATCTTAGTAGTGTTGCAGTTGCGGCGTTTAGTGCTTATTCTTAGATGTAAATAAACAATAATAGCATTACTATTTATACATAGCTCTTTTATCTCTAGAGGCTTTTTATTAAATCTTTCTGCTTGTTAGTTTATCTTAGCTACTTATTAGCTATCTTAATACGCCTTTACTTCTTGCAAAGCTACTTCTAAGTTTTTTTATTAAAGTTACATTTGCGCAGGAAGAGATTGCTAAAGTAATACACTTTTACTATACTTAAACTATTAACATGCGTAGTGTACATATTGTACTAGCTAAACTAGCCTTTTACAGTCCTTATTGTACCTTTAATATCTACAAAACTAGACGTAAAGATATCTTAACTATAGTTATATTCTAACTTCTACTCTAACTTAATTACTATAAGGGCTATTACTACTAGCTTCTTTTTAACTAATAGAAGTAGCTACTTAATAATAGTAAACGCCAGCTTTGTAATCTACTACTATAACTTCTAGTACAGTAACTTAGTAAAGTCTAACTTTACTTACTATAAGTTATTAGTCTTTGTGTTAAACAAAAAAAAGAATAGTTTAAGCATTATATTATTTGTATACAAGTTGTTTGTATGCGGTACTGTGTAGTGTAAGAAATCCTAAAGGTAAAAAGCAGTAGGCAGGGAGAATTATTGCAGGCTCCTGCTGCGGTAACGTACGTGTCCTTACTCTCCTCCTCTATCTCTATCGCAATCTTGTTGCTAGCTATAGGCTAGCAATCGCTGCTAAACACGTTTTAATTAGTATTTTTTTTTAGCACCTTAAGCAAATTTTTTTAACTCTAATTTTCGCTTAGTAGTTTAAGCTTTTCTGCTCTAAGCGCTTAGCGCGTAGACCTTATTTACTTACTGTTTAAATCTTGTTAACTACATACAATCTTTTTTTTTAAATTTTGCGTCTAATTAGTAGAGGGTAGCTGCTTTTCACTTTTTTGGAAATCCCATTTTGACTACAACAACAACCACCACCTTTAAAACCTTAAAAATGAAGTAAAGAAATGTAAAAGTTTTAAAATTAAGTAAGCAAAATCTAGGTAAAGCATAATAGCTATATATAGCGCTAATCTAACTTTTTCTTAGTAACCCTTAACTTTTTACTTAGTTGCTTTGCTAGTGTTCTTAAATAGCTCTTCTAATAGTAGTAGAGTCCTTAAAAAGCTACTATTCTCTAGCTTAAACATCTTTATAATCTTGTTAATACATATATTATATATAAGCCTGATTATTTGCTTCTTACAATTTTTAATTACTTAAACACTAAAGAACTATTTAACTAATTCTAGTTCTTATATCTTGTACTTGCCAATAATCTTAGACCAAAGATCTAATGCTCTCTACTTTTAATCTTTCGCAAAGAGCAGTAGGATATTATCTATGTAAAACAAAACTAGAATTCTCCTTTTTTAATTAAAGAACAGGCAGAGCTCTTCTAGTAAGGTAATTAGTCTAATCTTCTTTAGTAATCCTAAAAACTTCTTAAACTACAATAGTAGCAAGTTTTATAATTTGTAAAGTGCGTAGTTAAGCTGTACACACTTTCTAGGTCTTTAAAGCTATCTAGCATATTACAGATTACTAGGTTGTCTACTGTAATTAATATATTAAGAAATGCTTTTATAATATTATATTGCTTAATTTCTAAATTATTCATAGCAGCAATAGCTATTGATGCTTAGAAGAACTTAACTGCTAACATAACAGCATATATTAAATGTCGCATATTTCAGGCACGCACCTCAGCCACGAGGATCTAGCCACGAGGCTCTAGGCCCAAGCGTCAAGGCCTGCGCGGAGCGCGCAGCGCCAAGCACCGAGGCTTAGAGCCTTTACGCTAAGGCTTAGAGACTTTACAACAAGCTTAGATACTTGCATTTAAGCTCTATAGAACACTTGCCGTGCTTAGAGGCATTCCTCTAAGCTCTATAACTGTCTTTACAGACTACAATATTTTCCTTTGTATATATACATCGTCTTAGACAAAAGTAGAAAGGTAGAATTAATTAAATAGTTCATCTAAACTACTGTTACTAGCTCTCTTATTCTTCATAGTTATAAGCCTAGCGCATTAAATTGCAGTTTAAATTCTCCCTACGCAACCTAGAGTACGCTAGCAGTAGTTTAGTCTTTCTAATTTGTTTAAATATACCTCTTAACTTACTATCCAATTGCACTATAATAATAGCAAGTAACTTATTTTAAATTACTAACTTAGCGCGCCATTTAGGCTACGTAAGTTCGACCTACTAGTATACCTAGCTAAAGTTCAACCCTAAATCTAAAGGAGTTAAGGAATATGTTAATATAGAGGCTATTATAACTATTAATATACTAATAGGGCTGCCTCTAAGGCCTTTAGTTCTTTTAAAGGACTTTTTTAAAGAAAAGCCTAAAGCCTATAATAACAATTTTAATAAATATTATACAAGACACACAGACTAGGCCGCAAACACGCGCGCTCTTTAGCATCTTTAAAAACTAGGTCTTGGCAACTATTAATAAGTAGTTACTAGCTCTTATTATAAAAAGACTTATAGATAGACTAAGCTAAACTCTTAATAGGCTTATTAAGTAATTAAAGCTTAAACTAGCGCTAACAGATACTGTTAACTAATAAGTAACATGCTATGAATACTGCGTAAGCCTTAAGAAAGCAAAGCTTAATACTATAAAACTATAAGCTTAGTATAATAAGTAGTAGACAAGCTAACTAAAAGCTTAAACGCTAAAGATTTTCAAGATAGACGGCGCGCTTACTCTATTTAACTTTCTAAACGCTATAGGAGCTAAATACGCTCTTAATTAGGGTAGCACTATAAAAATACTGTACTAACAGTAATAAACGCTTAAGAAAGATTACTTTAATTCAGACTAGATAAGTTAAGTATTTTTAAAAAAACTTTACTAGTACTTAATTAGCTTACTAAGCTTAGCTAAATCTTTAAGAGCCTATGCTATGTTAAAAAGCTTAAAACCTTGTATACCTAGACAAGGCGCTAAGGGCGCAGGCTAGAAATAGACACTAGTGCCCTTATAGAGATAGTACTAAAAAAATGCATTTATAGAAGCTAGTAAAGTGCTACGTACTCTTAGCAGTAATTAAGGCCTACTTAGAAGTCAACTATTATATTAGTAAAAAGAGAGCTAGAAGGATTTAGGACTACTATTACACAAACTAGTATAACAAACTTTAAAAGGAGCTTATTAAAGCTAAATACAAGCTTCTGCAGAAGGAAAAAAGTAAGTTAAAGCTCTTTTTGGGTAGTATAGTTATATTCTTAATTAATCTAGCGCTTTTTAAAGAAAATATTAGTCTAAGTGTATACTACACTAGTAATTTTAACGCTTATATACTTTTAAAAGGTACTATACTAGATAGTAGAGCCGGGTTGCACTTAGTAAATAGCAAGGAACTGCTTGTACTAGGCTCCTTTGTACCCGCGAGTGAGGTAGAGATAGTAAAAGTAGGTACTTAGGCCTTCTTTATTAGCAGCTAAAGAACTTAGACCTTATAACAAGTTCTAAATAGAACATGTAGTAAGAAAACTAAAAACTTTATACTTATAAAAGTAGTAGTAGTGATTGAAAGTTTTTATTTAAATATTATCATAGAAGCTCGCCGATATAAAAAAGAAGTTTAGTAGTTAGGCTTAAGTAATACTCTTTACTAAGGTATACTAAGTAGAATCGTTGTACTAGCAAGGCTTTAATGCTGTTATAACTTCTTATTTCTTAAATATAAGCTTTTATTTTTTTATCTTAAGCTTATTATAAATGTGATACCTTTAGCTAAAAGCTTAGAAGTAACTTATTGAAAAAGCATCTTGGAAAACCTTTAGTATACTTATATAGAGCACTAGGGCCTTAAATCTTTAAAAGCGCTTATAAACGCAGCTTAAGGTACAAGAATTAAAAAATAGCACGTGTTAAAAATAAGCACTATACTTTAACTTATGTAAAGTAAGTTATATTGTAAAGACTAAAAAAGCTCTCTTTTTAACTATACTAAAGGATCTTATATACCCACGAGGAATCGATTGCGATACTTTTCGAAGCCTGCAGCGAAGGCGCTAGCGCGCTAGAGAGGGTGAAAGAGTCGCCCTACCCCTCTAGCTAGGAGAAAAATTTCTCTAAAAAGCTTAGACCACATGCCGAGGCATCTAGAGCCAATAGAAGTTGAGGAGCTTATTAAAGCTCAAATCCACCAAGAAATAACAACAACAACAAAAAACAACAAAAAACGATTTGCCTCTAGAGACTTAGGAGGATTAAATAAGA